>JAPKLY010003864.1:0-16835 GCA_026898435.1 Prunella vulgaris
CAATGCCATATCCCAAAACCCAGTCTTACACACAAGGTGCAAGCATGTAGACATCAGACATCACTTTATAAGAGATCATGTTGAGAAGAAGGATATAAGGATGGAGAGGATCCCTACTGACAAGCAGAGAGCTGACATCCTGACTAAGGCTTTGCCTGAAACCAGGTTTCTTGAGTTATCAGTAGAGTTAGGACTTCTTGACCTAGGTGTAGATGGTTCAGTATGAACCTCAGTTCAGGATTGAACAAGGAGGTAAGGAGGGATGACTAACTCAGGATCATGTTGCAGAAAGATGGATAGCTTTCAGGGGGAACAGACATCAGATTTAGGATTTTCAGGTTTTGAAGTAGGTTCAGGTTCAGGACACAGATTTCAGGGCTTGTCACCCTGATCTCACGAGGTATCAGTCAGGTTTCTATACTTGACTGACTAGTATGTAATCCTGAAACTCTTTTCCTTTTCTGTCCTGCATGTGCTTTTCTGATTATGTCTGACACACCATCAATCAGGGGTTTTTAACTCAAATCCTCAGCCATTCATTTAATTTTTAGTTTTTATTAAATGCAAAATGCGTAATTAATTCAAACATTCTTCTGACACGCATTAAATGCATTTTGGGCGGGAACAGGTTTCGATAGAGTTGAAATCATTACTTTTGAAAAATCGATCTTTGGTAATCTTTCTATTCTGGATATACCCCTTCATCTAATCCATTGAATTTCAAAGGTCTTTTAATCCACCGCATTCATTAAAACTAACTCTTTGGGTATAAAAGGAAGGTTCATTCATCTTGCACAATTTACGCACTCATATTTTCCTAACCCAAATACTCCTGCAAATTTTCTCTCTATCCTTCTTTGCATCCATGGCATCCACCACCACCAAACCTTTCATGACTGCCGCAGAAGCAAAGAAATTCCATGCTGACATTTCTGTCGTTGAATCAAAGATCACTTTTGATTGGTTGGTTGATTTCACTCATTGGTCATCCATCAAAGAATTGGACCAAGTATTTGGAGCAATCAACACAACTGGGCTCTTGGACTTTGTTTCGAAGAAACCTGCGAAGACATGTGAACATCAGATAGTTGCCTTCTATGCATATATGAGGCTAAATGATGCATGGGAGTAGGAATCAGTTATTCCACTCAGGAGGAAAGTGGAGAAGGAAGGGAAAAAGTTTGTTCAGCACTTCTTTGAGAAGGTGAATGTCAAGGAGTTGATTAGAAAAACCTACAATCTCCCTCACTCCACTACTGAAGAAGAGCTGTCAGATCCTGCCATGTATAGGTTCGGCAAGGAGCAAGGATGTGCTGACACCTACCTGATTGTGTCCTTGGAGATATTTACAAAAATGAACAAGAAGCTGTTCAAACCGGAGTACAAGCTGATGTTCGAAATCGTTGTTCAGAGCATCATGGGGTTTGTAGGCGGACTGGAGCAAGTGTCTCAGCCTAAGTTCAGGGTTATGGCGGCTGTGGTGGAAAACGCCAAGGTGGATTGGGAGGAGTACTTCCTCCAGAAGTTGGCGCTTGAGGCCAAAAAGATTGAGAGGGATGGAGATCAGATCATCCTGACAAAGAACCCTCACTTTAGTTCTAAACTTTCTCTGATGCTCCAAAATATGAGATTTGGAGATGTTGACAAGGAAGGGCTTGTTGACTTCAAGGACAAACACATCCTCTATCAGAACGTTGCTGACACAATCAAGAGGATCAAAGATACTGAGATCAAGAGGGTCTCCAAAGGATAGGGGAAGGGAAAGGCAGCCAGTTCAACAGCTCAGGAGGAGCTGGCCAAGACAGGGCCAAAGATAGTAACGGTGAAGGGCATTCAGGTCACTGAAAAGAAGACCATGCTTCATGATTCTGAAATTAAATTGGATGTCCCTGAACCAAGAACTGTTCCAGCTGCTAGGTCCAAGAAGTCAGCACCAACTCCCTCAGTAACCCCTGTTACTGAAACCCCAACTGAGCTGGAGGTGGCTCCGGAAGAAGAGACGGTTCCTCAGGAGGAGGAGACTCGAGTTGAGGGGGAACTGGGTGAGCCTGAGATGGCTCAGGATGTCAGGGTGGCAGTGAACCCTGACTTGGTTGTGATGGACGTGGTCCATCAAATTGACGATACTGTGGCTCAGGCGGAGCCCAGTGGAGAAGCTGAGGAGGAGTTGGGAGAGGAGCAAAGGAGTGATAAGGTAGGTGAAGAAGATGAGGAGGTTGTCCCTGAGGGACAAGGAAGTTCTGATGCTGGAGAGGAGGAGCATCAAGAGGCTGAAGGGATGGAGGCTCAGGAGGAACTCCAGGATGAGGATTTTGAAAACAATCAAGGCTGAAAGTGGACGGTCTCAAATGATGAAGATTTTGAGCTTGAGCATCAAGAGGGAGATCAGGAAGAGGTCGCTCCACCACCCAAGCTGACACCTTTTGAGATGGATGCGCAATCTCAGGCCAAAAGATTCGTCAATCAACATCTTCCAGATCTGGATCCATCTTATGCTGAAGAGGCGGTGAAGCTCAGGGTCCTGGTCATGATGCGGAAGGCATCTATTCCTGTAGTTGCTTCACTGATCGAGACAAAAGGAGTGGAGTATCTCAGGGATCAGGAGCAACTCATCCTCGACAGGTTTGAAGTTCGAACATATGCCCAAGCAATAACTAAAGATGATTTTATCAGGGTTGTTCGAGCCAAAAATCCTTAGCTCAACCCTTCCACGGAACTGGCATTAGTTCCGGCTGGTGGGGTAGGTGCAAGCTCAGGACCAGTTGCACCGGCCAATGACGCACTCCCCGGGGCCGGGATTGCTGAGGCTCAAGGAGAGGCCCCAGTTGTGGTTCCTCAAAAGACCATAATGAGAAGGAAGAGGAGGCACCAGACCATCTCAGTGGGAGTTTCACTGATGGGCCGGAGCATTATCAGCAAGATCTATCGTCAGCAGGAGAAGTTCAAAAAGCTGGCGACTGCATTCTCTGATGCAAGGAAGATTCTGGTCGCTTCCTGAGCATCGAGAATCAAAGATCTACTGAGCTTGCTATAATTTCTGGCCAAGTTCAAACTGCCATAGAATCAGCTTTCAGCGGCCTGGATGGGAGGATCAGGGAACTGATTGCTGAAGCAATGAAGGGGCAGGAGGCCCAGGTCAGGGTTGTGGCTAGGGAAAAAGCCCAGGCGGAGGATGCGTCTCTACTAAGGAGGATCAGTAAGAACTTGAAAAGTTCTGATGAAGTATGGCAGAAGTCCTTCTCCAATCTGATGACTGAGTGCTCCAGTCAGAAGAAGGAGTTGGCTACCATGAAGTCAAAATTCGACAATCATCTGTCTGAAAGCATAGTCAGGGCAGAGAGGACTGATGCGCTGGCTTCTGACCTAAAAGTGGTGTCTGACCAAGCTGCTTCACAAGGGATCCTTATCGATGACATCAAGGCAAAGTTGGATAAGGAAGAAGATTCCATTGATGCTGCCAAAAAGGGAGAAGGAAAGAAAAATCCAAAGTTTGACGCTTCAAAGAAGAGGAAGGCCACTGATCCTGAGATTCTCATTCAGGATCAGAAGAAGAGAAAACAGGCAACTTTTGAAGAAGTGCAAGAACTTTTAGAGGAGTGTGAAGAGCAACTTTATCCTGGCGATCCCTTGGTGGTGATGAAGAAGAAGCAGAAACAGTTAACTTTGGAAACTGCACTGAAGGTTAGGTCTCAGGATACAAAGATTGAAAAACTTCAGGGTCAGCTTGATGCTCTGAAGGAGAAGGAGAAAACTGAGAAGAAGAAACCTGAACCTAGTGCAGTGAAGAAGAAGGCTGTTGGTCAGAAGAAGAAGGTGGTCCATGTGGAGCCATCAGGACCAATCCAGTATGAGTATGTAGACAACTTCATTCCACCACAATTCAATCAGACTTGGGTTCCAATCAAGAAGGAATTTGTGGAGAAGTATTATGTTTATGGTAACTGGTTGAAGTGCAAAGGCCATGATAAGAATGAAGTATTCATGGAGTGGATGGCCCTGCATCATCCTGACCTATGGGGTGAGATCGTCAGGTATGCTGACAGAGCAGGTTATCAGATCAGAGCCCCTGAAAACATAGTCTACATACCTCCGATGATGGGAATTAATCATCACCTCAACCGTAGTGCTATTCAAGCTGAAATCGCCATGGTGGCTCAGACCAACGGTGTTACGGAGGATGCTGAACAATTCCATGAGGTAAAGCTGAGAGTCCTGGCGAAGTATGGACTGACCTTGATGAAGTGGGATGACGAAGACTAGATTAGTTTGTCAGGACTAGTGTTTCAGGAATCATTTGTAATAGTTTCAAGATACCTTGTACTTCTCTTATTTATCAATGAAACTATTTATATTCCTGAGACAACATCTCGTTGACTCCTAATTTACTTTTCTTCTCTTTATCAAGAACTGTACTAACCCTTTCCTATTTCCATCTTATAGAACTAAGGACCTGATATAGGTTCCTGAACTGAATACTGATTGTTTCAGTAACTTGTTTAGATGGTAGGATTTTTCTAAGGGTTTTGGCATTACCAAAAAGGGGGAAACTGTTGGGATAATCTGAGTGTTTTGATTAGATCCCAAAACCCCTTGATGAATTTGCCTAAGTATAGTTCATCAGGATGTTAGTTTCAGGATAGTTAGGTTAGAATAGATTTTTATATTCACAGGTATTCAGTCCAGGAGGAACGTGCTGAAGAGTGAAGACTGATGGTGACGTCCCTGAAGTCTGAAGCATATCCAGTCCTGAAGGTATTGATCATCCTGAGATGATCTACCTGAAGCTGCAACCTGAAAAACCTAGAAAGAATACTGAAGCTGCGTAGAAGCCATCCTGAAGAAGATCACTGATCCTGACAGAACTGAGTAGACTAAGCATGCTCAGGGAAGTCTCTATCAGTGAGGGCACAAGTAACCTTGATCAGGCTGAACGTCTTTCAGATGTTCATAAGTTCTGACTTGGGCCTAGTTTCAGTTAACCTGATACTTGTAAGTCCTGAGACCCAAAGGTTACATGTGCAAATGGTAGTCTGAAGAAGCAGAAGGAATGCCAGAGTCTCCAACATAAGACAAACATTTATTCTGAGTAAAGAACGAGGGACTCAGAGTTACAAATATACGAGGATCAGTAAAGTCAATGCCGACAAACTAGCCATTGGACAAGCGACCAGTGAGAAGGCGACACGTATGTACGGAGACTGAGAGTATTTAATGATTCTCAGAGGTGAAGGCGGCGGATCGTATCTTTGCCATACTAGGTATGGGTTTTGTCAGACAAGGACAACCAAACCTGCACCTACCCAAAATAGGAAGGTTTGAAATGGATCTCCTCCAACGGATCTATTTCAAACCTCCCTATAAATACAGAAGACCTTGCTCCCATTCAAGGTTACGGGAAATTTCCTAGTGAAGAATTCTCAGGATTCCTAGCACTCAAAGCGCACTTTGAACAACACACTGAAACCTTAAATTTCCCTAATGTTGTAGTAAGAATCTATTCTGTATTTTGCTTAGAGTATTGATCCCATCCTTAGAACTGCTTTGTTAGAGGGATCAATACACAATAGTTGGAAACGTGAATACCAAACCCCTTAGGTTGTGAGTTGGTTGGTAGGAAGGACTTGGACTTGTAAAACGCCCAGGGGTCAGTTCCTAAGAGAGGAAGTTGGCTATTCGTGTCCCTTGGCGCGTAAAACCCAAGTACCTATCCTCAGGGTTTTGAGGATAGCTTCATGTTAAATCAGGTCGTGGACATAGGAGCTGGTTATCTCCGAACCACGTTAAAAAGACCCTTGTGTGCTGATTTACTTATTGCTCTGGATCATAACTGTCATTCATATTAAACTGAAGCATACTTGCATTGTTTTCAAAATATCAGGACTGACTTGTCATCCTGATCCTTAAAACTGTGCACCTGCCTTAACCACGTTTTAAGTATTCAGAACTAAAACGAGCAAAAACTTAAGGGCTCACATTCCGCACTAAACTGAGCATACTGAGATAGTAGTCCAACTTACTAGCTTCCAAGCTATCAGTAGGTTTGTTATCTCTACTGAGCTTCTGAGAGCACAACTCTGACTTAGCCTCTTTGGTTCATTGCTGATCTGTTCCTGCTGCCCCTGAGGACCATCAGTTTAACTAAACGCTTCAGGATCTTCCTGACTAAGTCTGAAAGAGCATTTTCCTGAATTTTCGGGAAAATCTGACATCAGTGTATTCCCCCCCCATACACTGATTATACTTGTTTCGGGACCAACAAAGAGGACTGTCATCTCCAGAAGTATAAACTCTCCTCAATTCATCTATGAAATCACCACAGAGTGAAACTTTTAACTGAAAACCTCTATATTTATAAAAGAATAATAAATTTAACTGAAAACCTCTATATTTATAAGAATAATAAATTTTTAAAAACTAATAAAGAAAACATAAAAGTATTCTTACAAAGAATCCTCTATCATCAAGTCCAAAAATTTTCTACTATCATTGCCAACAGGCCTTTCAACAATATCACTAATATAAAATACTTTGCCTATAACATCTACAACCAAAAAATTAAAAGAAAAAAATTAAAAACATTATAAAAAAGAAGTAAAAAGATATATAAAATAAAATTAATTATTAAAAATATAAAAATTAGTATATATATTCACCAATTAGAAGGTTTTCATCAAAATGACTATCAACATTCAATTCCGAGAAATCTTTTAGATGATACATGTGCAGTGAAAAATGATCATCATATACTTGAACCAATCTTGTAATTGAGATAAATTGGAGCTTGAACTTGTTGATGGTTGTCTTAAAAGAAGACTTATCGACAATGACAATAAAATTTCTGAGAGTATACAATAAACCCTCAACAATTTTATCTTTATATCTATCCAAATGATAGTGCTTAATAGTTGCATGAATCCTATCACCCTGATAAGAAAAAATGAAGAAAGTTAATATTTGCAATAAAAATAATAAAACATATTTATATATAATAAGTATTTAAAGACAAAATTAAATTAGTAAAAAAATAAATGTATTTATTATATAGTACATTATAAAAATAAAATAAATACATAAATTATAAAATAAACCTTTAAATCATTAAATACACATTTCAGATTTCTAAGAGGATTGTTAGCAGGAATGACGGACGCATATAGGGTATAGGGGGGCACTGGGCCCCCCTGAAATTTTGTAAATTTATAGGTGTATTTTAGTAATTTTATATTTAAATAATAAAATATATATTACTCCCTCCGTCCATGAATCTTTTTCCCATTTATTTGTAGGCACGACATTTAATGAAAAGTAGTATTATATTAAAATGATAGATAAAGTAATGGAAAAGTAAGAGTATTGTGGGGCCCAAAATTTTATTGTGAGTGTAGGTTGTTTCCAAATAAGGAAATGGGAAAAAGTTTTGTGGACAAACAAAAAAGGAAAGTGGGAAATAATTTGGTGCACGGAGTATATATAATATATCGTGGAATACACATGCGTAGCATATCAGAATAGGATATTTTTTTGGGCTTATGAAATGAAATAAGGCCCATTTTAGTCTTCAATATTAACCAAGCCCATTTTAATCTTCAATATTAACCAAGCCCATTTTAGTCTTCAACATTAATCAATTAATTCCTACGCAAGTCTAGCCAAATCTGCGCCAACACAATTTCTTCCAATTTTTAGCGTCAATCACGCAAGTCCACATCAACACAGTCACGACACACATCTTAAAAGGTAAGTTTTGTTGAATTTTATTCACTCTCCTTTTTAATTTAATTTACCATAATTTAACTTTGTTATAATTTTTATCATTTTATTGTGTTAAGATTTATTCAAATCTAGGGTTTATAAAAAATTAAATATTTTGGGTATTTTGAGGTGAATTCTTTATATTTTCTAATTACTAAAATATTTTCTTAGATAGTGGAGCTTTATGACAAAAAAGATTCGAATGTTGAAGAGGAGATATCATGTTCACCCGAGAATGTATCTACTCATAATTCTCATGCTCAAGAAACTTCAAGTGATAATGAAATTGAGATTGATCCAGAAAATCTTCTTAGCGACCCTGGACTTCGGCCTAAGATAATAAGTTATCTTCCGAACTTAATTGAACAAGTTCGTAGAGCTTATTTATTAAAAGGTCCATGTCAACCATGTAATCTTATATTTCCTCAAAGGGTAGATGAAAATCGTAAACATAAGTTCATTGCATCTTGGTTTGATGAATTTATGGATTGGTTGGAGTATAGCACTAAAAAAGATGTTGCCTTTTGTTTGTATTTGTTGATAGGCGAACTACTCGAGGTTAATCCCAGGATTAATTGGCCAAGGCTAAGAAGGTCGCCGACCTACTTAGAAGGGAAGTCTCCAACTTTGACAAACATAGGGAAGCTCGCCCAGAAAATAGTATGTCCAAGTCAAATGGCTGACCAAACCTAAGAGAGAGAAGCTCGCGGTATAGCTCGCCCTTTAGAAGGTAACTCGCCCTTACCCAAGAAGACCAAGTTGAAGTCCATCTCAACATTGTTCCGAAATGACACAAGGCAGTGAAGCTCGCCAAGAAGCTCGCCAAGACGCTCGCTCAAGATCGAAGTACTTAAGCTAGCTATATAAGAGGCAAGTAGCAATGTAGTAGGATAAAGCAGTGTAAAGGAAGCATAATAGTGAGTAAGGACAAGTGTCAAAGACACATGTCAGCACCTAAAGCCAAGAAGGCTCACAAGGTACCACCTCACACATGCAAACCTATAAATAGGTCTCTTGTACACATTTCTCTCGCTAAGTTCTCAGAATACAAACTACTTTGGTGGATTCACAAGATTAAACAGTCACTAATCCTTCAATTACCGAAATCCATCAACAATTTGACGCTAGAAGGAGGGTTCGAACCTCCGATTCTGGAAAATTCGAGAGCAAGTTTGTGAGAGTATTGAGAAGATTTGAAGGTGTTCTTGACCAAAGGCAAGAACAATTTGAAGATACACTGCAATTATCAATTTCCAGCCGGATTCCCAGAATTTTCAACCCATAACACAGCAAAAAGGATTTTAAACGCATGCGTGTAGGCAAATAAATCAAACTTTGGACAATTTTCTTGCATGGAAGGCTAGACAAAACCTTGACAACACTAACCTTGGCTGGAAATGAATGACCTTGACGACCTACTTACCTGAACTAAACAATGTCGAAGGAAAACACCTCTACTACCACTAAGAGACGGAAAGGGGCGAACCACCCAAAATCAAGCTGATGGGGAGACCTCACGCCGAGCTCCCCAGAGAAATGATGTTCTGCGAGCTCCCCAGCGAGCTATTGTGGCACAGGATGAATTGAACCCTGCTCTGAGGGACCTCGCCAATGACCCCGACGAGCTTCAACGAACAATTGCTGCTCTGCAAAGGCTGCAACAAAGGCAGCAGGGAGACCTCGCCTAGGTGTCTAGGCAAGCTCCGGCCAACGAAGCCCGGGAGCAGGCAACTAGGCCAACTCAGGCCACCCAGACTCGGGGGCAGGCCACTGACCTCCCCGCTGAACAAGAGGTGAGCTCCACGCGAGCTCGCCAGCACAGAGAACGGGCCGGGAAGACTAAAGTGGCGGATAGGCTTGGTTCGCAAGACAGGCGAGCTACAGCCAACACAGAGGCATTGGTAACCCACCAATCTCGGGAGAGGGAGGTCCTCCGGGACAGGTTGGGGCCCAGATGGGAAGAGGATGAACGAGTGTTGCCCCCCGCTTCATCCCAGAGGGAGGAATCGAATCTACGTCCGCGTAGGTCCTCCCATGATCGTTTGAGGAGGCCAGCTGCTGACAGACTTGGCCCGAACGGAGGCTGCCAATTCCAGACCGTCACAGAAGGGCTACCCCAGAGCGAGGGACTGCAAGGATGTGCGTCCACGAGGCGCACGACCTTTGAACAGCCTCCACAGGAGGTAGCTCACGATGACGAGCTAGCCACACTCAAGAAGGTTGTAGAGCAGCTACAAATGCAAGTAGCTGCCAAAACTGGCGGGCCTGATGCCACAGCTCTCCCCGCATCTCCACTGGCACCTGCCATATTGAAAGCACCGGTTCAGAATAAGATCCAATTTCCGGTGATGATCGCTTACGAGGGAGAATCCGATTCAAAGGTTCACATCTCGAAGTATGTGGACTATATGATCTCTGTAGGTGCCACAGATGCCACCCAATGCCGGAACTTCCCGTTGACCCTTGGGACCAAGCTCACTGCCGGTTCTCTTCGCTCACTCCGGGGTCAATCCAATCATTTAGCCAACTCACGCGGGAGTTCTTGGCCTATTTCTTAGGATACGGGTCGTATTTGACCCAAAAACACCAGCTCGCCAACATCCATCAAGGCAAAAATGAAACCGACCAGCAGTACCTTGAGATATTTGACAAAATACTACTGGAAGGTGAGCCGGTAAGTGAGGACACAAAGATCGTTGCTGCGATGGCCGGATTGAAGAAAGGCACCAAACTCTAGAAAGAGATGCATCTTGCGTGCCCGAACACCTACGCTGAATTTAGACATAAAGCCGGGGTGTACGTGGCCATGCAAGAGGCCTTGATGAAAGAGGTTGGTACCTCTGATGAAAAGAAGCAGCATGGGAAGAAGTCCGGGGGCACATACAAAGCTCCCCGGAACTTGAAGGATTTTGGCGATGGAGATGAGTTCAAGGAAAAACTCAACCAAGTACTTACCGTCTCTGTCGATCATGTGTTCACTGTGGTCAAGGACAAAGTAATGTTGAACGAACCTAGGAGGATTCGTCAAGACCGTACGAAGTTGAACCCGAATAAGTTTTGTGCCTACCATCAGTCCATCGGCCATTTCACAAGTGAATGTCGCGACCTCCTCAAGCAACTATGGAAATTCTATAAGGATAGGAAGCTGGCCGAATTCGTGAAAAAGGCACCAGCAAAGAGAACCAGGATCGAGAGAAGAGAGGTCTCCGATGATCATGAGGAGGATGAGGACCGAAGTGGTCCTCAACACAGGTGTAAGGCACCTCTCCACCTCCGCAAGATCAAGAGCCTACCCGAGAACTCCTGGTTCTCGAGGAACATTTCGGAGCTGTCGGAGGTCTCCAAGACGGAAGATCCTCCATTTTAAAAAGGCAGAGGAAGGCGGAGGTCTGGGCCATCAACCAGGTCCAAGAAGGGAGTACCAGCTCCAAGCCCGCTGATCAACCCACTGCCGAGCTTACATTCTCGCAAGCGGACTTGGAAGGAGTGCTGACTCCCCATAACGACTCATTGGTGATCAGCGCCAACATCATGAACATCTGAGTTCATAGGCTACTAGTGGATATCGGCGCGTTCACCAACATTCTCTTCAAATCCACCTTAGATGCGTTAGGTGATTTTGAGTCGTACATAGAACCTAGTAATGCTAGGATAATGGGGTTCGAAGAAGCTGTAACCGTCCCCGTAGGCCAGATTAGGTTGAGCGTCCAACTTGTATCGGCCGAGGACCCAGAGAGGAGACAGACTAGGCTCATAGATTTCCTTGTCGTTGACCAGCAGTCTACCTACAACAGGTTCCTTGGCCACTCGTTTATTCATGAATTTAAAGCGACGTGTTCAACCTACTACTACTGTCTAAAATTTCCAACTCCAAAAGGTGTCAGAACTGTTAAGGGTGGTCAGAAAAAGGCTAGGGAATGTTTGCTCCAAATTAAAAATGGCCAAGTAAAGAAGTCTGTAATTCAGGTTCACATACTTGAAGAAAATGTCCAAATTCCGGAAGATGAACCCAACATCCTAGACATCATCACGATTGAAACTGAGTTGGTGGAGGTAGGCAATCTGCCGGAGTTGACAACTGAAGTTGATCTAGTGCAGGAACATGTGCGAGACGAACAACCGGCACCCATGGAAGGAGTTGATGAAACCCAGGCCAATCAAGTGCAAGAACCTATGCAGGACCTGCAGCCGGCGCCCATGGAGGGAGTTGAAGAAAATCAAGCTGGAGAACCTGCGGGAGATCAAGAACCAGTGCCAATGGAAGTTGATCAAGCTCCCTAGGTTGAAGAACCATCCCAGGATGAGGGACCATCCAATCCAACACCTCAAGTAGCAGAAAAAGTTGATGAACCTGCCAAAGTTGAAAAAGGTGGTGAAGACCTTGAACCTCGAATAGGTCATGAACCAGCGGTAAAGGAGAACTTGGAAGAGTTCCTAAAAGACCCGAGGTGGAAGAACCAAAAGAGGAAGGCCACTCCCATGGAGGAACTAACAGCAATCCAGGTGGACCCAGAAAGGGACTTGGAACTTTTTATAGGTTCCGAGTTGCCCGAGCCGTACAGATCAGAGATGGAAATTTTCCTCATGACCAACCTGTTAGTGTTTGCCTGGTCCCACGAAGACATGAAGGGAATCCCGTTGGAGCATGCGTACCACCGGCTCAACATAGATCCAACGAGGAGACCTGTCAGCCAGAAACGAAGGAAGTGCGGACCAGACAAGTACGAAGCTCTAACCACGGAGGTCAAGAAGCTACTAGACAATAAGTTGATCAAAGAAGCACTGTGCCCGCAGTGGGTGGCAAACCCAGTCCTGGTGAAGAAGCCCAACGGAACGTGGAGGCTATGCATCGACTTCACAGACCTAAACAAGGCGTGCCCTAAAGATAATTTCCCGCTGCCTCACATCAATCAACTTGTAGATAACACTGTAGGCCACGAGATGATGACGTTCATGGATTCTTTCGCAGGTTATCATCAAATAGCAATACATGCAGATGACCAGGAACACACGGCATTGTACACCAACAAGAACATGTATTGCTGGGAAAGGATGCCGTTAGGACTTATCAACGCCGGAGCTACCTACCAAAGGCTGGTGAACAAGATGTTCGATCAACATATTGGTCATACCATGGAGGTGTACATGGATGACATAGTAGGCAAGAGTTTGCGGAAGGAGGATCACCTCGACCACCTTAAGCAAACCTTCGACATACTACACAACTACAACATGAAACTGAATCCAAAGAAGAGTAGCTTCGGCGTTCATTCGGGAAAGTTCCTGGGGCACCTAGTAAGCCAGAGAGAAATAGAGGTCAATCCGACGTAGGTCAGGTGTATCATTGAAATGAGTACGCCAGACTTAGTACCTAAGGTTCAAATGTCGATTGCATGTTTGGCGGCTTTGAACCGATTCATCTCCAGGTCCGGCGATCGGAGTCGTTCATTTTTTGAAGAAATTAAAGCTAACAGACTCAGGCATAAGGATGACTTCCAATGGACAAGAGAGTACCAGAAAGCTTTCGAGTATATAAAAGCATACTTGGCCAATACTCAAATCCTGTCAAAACCTGTACCTGGTAAGAAGCTGTACCTGTACCTAGCAGCATCGGAGGTAGCCATCAGTTCGGTGTTGGTTCGAGAAGAGAGAAAAACACACCCACCAGTGTACTACGTAAGCCAAGTCTTACACGAAGCTGAGTTGCGGTACACCCCAATAGAGAAGCTAGCCTATGCACTGATGATGAGTGTTAGAAAGTTGTGGTCCTACTTCTTCGATCATCCAGTAGAGGTGTTGACGATGTTCCCACTACGGTAAATACTGCACCGGCCGGACACTGCAGGATGCTTGTTGAAATGGTCACTAAAAGTTAGCTAATACGGTATAACCTAAGCACCCCGAACAACGATCAAGGGACAAGCGCTCGCCGATTTCATCATCGAGCTAACTTTCCCACAAGATCCGACGAGGGGGCGTATAGCTCCGTGGCACCTCTATGTGGACGGATCATCAACCAGCACGCAGCAGGAGTCGGTGCAGTGCTAATAAGCCCAGACAGACAAGTCTTCACCTCAGCAATCCATTTCGACTTCAGAGCCACAAACAACGAAACGGAGTATGAGGCGCTCGTTGCCGGACTTAGATTATCATTAGCTAATAATATGGGGGCAACCAATCTTCAGATTTTCGGAGATTCCCAGCTAATAATATCTCAAGTCCGGGGAGAATACAAAGCTAAAGACCAACAGATGATGATATACCAGAAGATAGTAGCACATCTGATCTCGATGTTCAAGCAAGTTTACATCGAGCAGATTCCAAGGTTGGAAAATACACAGGCTGACGCACTATCCCGACTAGATACCAGTAACGGCGAAGCAGGTCTGACAGAGGTTGTCGTCACCAAGCTAAAGGACCCCTCGATGTCTGATTACAAAGTAAACCAGACCTCGAGTGGGGGGCAGGAAGATGGCGAAGATTGGTGCACTCCGATCCAAAAATACCTGAAGGACGGATCAGTCCCTAAAGATATGTGTGAAGCTAGTCGGCTAGTGAAGCAAGCAGCCAGATACACGTTGATAGATGGTCAACTCTACAAATGTGGATTCTCTCTACCACTATCCACCAAGGAATTTGCGGAAGTCACGCTGGGGGGCAAGCATTGACATATAAAAGAATCAGGAAGGGGTACTACTGGCCCACTCTCAGAAAGCATGCCTTCAGCTTTGCCCGAAGGTGCCGAAAGTGCCAGCTATTCGCACCTAATATCCATTCTCCTGCCACTCAACTTAAATCGATATTTAGCCCATGGCGTTTCGCAAAATGGGATATCGACTTGATCAGCCCATTCCCACATGGCAGAGGTGGTGTAAAGTTTGCTGTAGTAGCAGTGGATTATAACACTAAGTGGGCTGAAGCCGAGGCACTTACAACGGTAACGCAGGAGAGGATGGTCAACTTTATCTAGAAAAATCTAATCTGCCGATTTGGACTCCCGCAATCAATTGTGACGGATAACGGAAGACAGTTCGACGGTCAGAAGATGAGAGATTTCTGCAGCTCGTGGAATATTAAGAAGCACTACTCAACTCTGTACCATCCACAGTCGAACGGTCAGGTGGAAGCAGTGAATAAGATTTTGAAGCATGTGCTGAAGATCCGCCTTGAAGACAAGAAAGGAAGCTGGGCGGATGAACTTCCGGAGGTTCTATGGTCGTACAGAACATCGTACCAAGCAAGTACCGGGGAAATAGTGTTTGCCTTAGCCTTTGGAACAGAAGCAATTGTACCATTAGAGGTTCAGAACAAGACTTGGAAGGTGGATGGATATTAAGAGCAAGAAAACGATGAAGCCCTAGCAGTAGAAAAAGACCTGCTTGAAGAAACCAGAGCTTCATCAGAGTTGAGGAACGCCACCTACAAGCAAAGAGGAGAGAAGTACTATAATTCCCAGGTCCGAGATCGAAGGTTCAAAGTGGGGAAATTAGTGTTAAGAAAAAAGCTAGCCACTCCACCTGGTATATTCGGACCGAATTGGGAAGGACCATTCAGAGTCACCGCGGCTTGGGCAAACGGAACATATGACCTCGAAGACACGGAAGGGAAAGCCTCGTCATACACTTGGAGTGCAGCACATTTGAAAAAGTTTTACCAATAGAAGAAGGTGGAACAGAATTTTGTAATAGACTAGTCGAAGGTTCGCATCAGAAATGTTGATTGCAACCATTGTAAATTACGTTACTATATAGGGTTAGAATTTTTCCAGAAATATCAACTGTTTGAAGTTTCGTAAAACATAAGGACCAAGTCCCGAACGTTATAATCTAAAAAGCTCAAGGCGAAGGCCGAAGCGCCCAAGGTTAGTGAAGGTGTCCTCCTTAAAGGATAACTAAGCACCTACTACCCTATGTTAGAAAAATTCACGAAAAAGACGATTAAAAACGTCTAAGGCAAAGTTCTTGAAATCCAATCGCCCAAGTGAATTGAAAATAGTACAACTCGCTACCCTAAGTGGTTTAAGACGAGCAATTCGCAGCCTAAAGTGTTGTAAGACGAAGAATATGTACTACATAAGTAAAGTACAAATTTGTAGTCTAAAGTGACGTAAAATGAATGATTCGCTTCCCAAAGTGGAATAAGACGAACGAATAAGTACTAAAGATATAAAAACGAGCTAATAAAATATATAACGTGCGTAAAATTTAAAACAAGACAAGTTGAAGTAAAAAGTTCGTTCATTCAAAAATACTTAGAAATTTCTAAGTATAAACATTTGCACTGGTTACAAAGCCAACCAGCTGGCTATCTTTGAAGTATAAAAGAGCTCCTTCTGGGTGAGCTTCACTAACCCGGCGAGCTAATCCTACTAAACAAAAAAAAACTATGCTAAGGAAAAACAAGAAAATCCCTAAGTCTCGGGAGCGGTAGGAGCATCAGAAGCTGGAACGGCGGAGGCATCAGGTGGGGTGTTTGCCAAAATCGTGATGATTTCCACGCAAGTGAACGTGGTCGTTGTGGTCGTGGTAAGTTAACCAAGTTAAATATCGAACACAGGGAAACGATGTGATATCAAGCAAGCATTGAATATCTACAAAAGGCTAATAGCTAGGAAAGCAAGAAAACCATCAAGGATTCTATCTACTATGGCAAAGCAAAGTAAATCCTAACTATCACCTCAAGAAGTGAGCAAGTGTGAAGTGTACATGGAAGTAATCCTACTATGGTTCCTCTAGAATCCTATCCATCCTAGCATGCAAAAGATCTATTGGTGTCTTAGTCAAGCCAACTAGTGTCTAGATCTCTCTACAATGCAAGCTAGGGCTCTATTAGGTGTCTAGATCTCTCTAAAACTCCTAACACTCCAATTAAGAGGTCTTAGGCTAATATGCACTTCTCATTGGTCATACAAGCCAAATATCGAACACTTGGTATGCATAAAGTTCTTATATCTCAATTCTCATTTCTTTGCTAAAACATATAAGCCATACATTCCTATTAAACATCTCAAGCATTCATACAAGTCATTAATAAGATAACTAATCCATCAAGATCACTAATTCATGCATAGGATTAACAAGAGA
>JAPKLY010003865.1:0-16835 GCA_026898435.1 Prunella vulgaris
GTGTGTATTGTTTTAACACATATCAAAGAATGTTTGTAATATTTCTACAACAGAAGAGGTAGATGCACTAAAACCTCTCTATGCTTATAACAACACATGTAGACAACTCAAATAAGTAAAAAAGTGGAAAGGCAAGGATATAAAATAGAACTTACAGCCGTTGTAATGTGGAGTGATAGAGCATGCTGCCAATCGCAAGTATCATATTTGATATGTGAAGGACACTAAACCTTTTCTCAAAACGTTGTCTCAGTGAATTAAAAAGACCAAAAACTCGGCTATATAGGAAGAGTGGATATAATTCGCCTCGCACCATTCGTGCGTAGAAGTCACAGCCTGTCATTTTAACAGTGGATATAATTCGCCTCGGCCCCAAAAACTTGACTGTCCACCTGCCATTTCTCAGTAATTGAACTTATACCTGCCTGATTGGTCTTTTAAAGATCGTCCTGATATGCTATTTCTTCCACAAATCCTACAGATAAAATTTCAAACATGATCTATGTTAAAGTACACATGCTGGTGTATAAACAATATATTAAATAAAGAAATGTTTAATAACCAAAACAACGACAAAAAAGGCAAATAATAGAATGGTGAATAAGGGAGCTTCAAAAGGATGTAAAATTAATTGCTTAGAGATCTCCATATTGTTAACTGATCAGCATAGAAATATGTTGGCAAAAATTAGATACAGAGGCTAAATGACAATCCATGACCTCAAATACAATGCAATAAGTACAGAATGAAATGCTTAGGTAGTCATTCACATTGGAATAGGGAAATGAGCTTAGCATTTTTTAGACAAGTTGGAGCACAGCATACTTATCATAATTAAAGTGCAGCTTCTACGTAGGAAACCTCAGCACTTGGAAATAACTTTAGGCCAGAAAAATCCATCCCTCCTAATTGAATTCATATTTCATGTACTTGTCCCACAAGACATGACAAAAGTAATATTTTCCAACAAATGATATGGCTCTTCCAAATAATCTGCTCGTATGAACAAAAGAACGAGTGTTATTATTAGACAAAGACTTCTACGCTACTATCAAAGTATCTAAATCATCTGCAGAAGAGCTTTTGTTTATACTAGTTAAAGCTAAAAATTCAAGTCCTGGTTACATTGATTAGGTTCAAGTAATGTGGTGTCCATCAGGCAAAGTTCAGACGAGAACATTGATAGGGAGTGAATGTGCCAGTTCCCAGAGGTCACTGGCAGAAGAACGATTTCTTTATTAACTAGAAAAGATTGAATATTGGCATTCAAATTCCGAGGATCACAGCCCTCGTAGCATAAGCCGAAGAGAAAGCATAAAAATAAGTTCTGCCCTCTGGACTCAAGCCTCTGTCAGAAGGCAGAGGCGTGGAGCAGCTATAGAGAATGACCATGCTGGAGGAGAAATCTTCCTTGTTACCTCTTACATCTGACCTCTGGGAGGTTGACTTACTTTGTACTCGGATGTCAAGGGTGCAGAGAAGAAAAGAACGGTTGTCGCTATCATTGAAACCTAGTATATAGGTGCACGCAATCAACCAAATCAGCATGGAGGAATATTCTAGTATTTGCTACCAATGAGGAGGTGCCACGTGTTGTACTATCTGCACCATTACAATGCATTGCTCCACTACCATGATCAGCTGTTAGTAGTGGTCCCAAAACTAAGGAAAAGACGGATATGCCCTTCTTGTGAGGAAGAGGGTATATATTGTTCTTTTCACATTTTCTTGGTTTTCAAGACACATTTTACACATACTTTCACACACTATCTTGCACACATTCAATAATTCATATTTTTGGAGGCTGACTTGATCGTCGGAGGGTCGACGTCGGAGCCCTCTCCGGCCTGACTTTGTGCAGATGTTGGAAGAAGAAGTGCAGCAGTGGAATATCCATCGGTGTCCAGAGAGCAGAGAACCAGCTTCTCGTTGAAACATTGGAAGAAAGGTAATATTTCTTCGATCTTTTCATTATTTGATTTCGTTGTTGAGTTGGGTATTTTTTGACCCGATCAACTGGCGTCGTCTGTGGGAATGTTTATTAGTTAAGGCGTGAGCTTCGTGTTAGCAAAAATCCATTACAAAGTGTTAAATCTTTGTGGATCGATGTGATTCTTGTGGCCTAGGCTAAATATTTTTATAGTTGTTCTTCAATATTGTTAGGGAATGTGATTGTAGTGCCCCTGATGTGTATTTCATGATAATATAATAAGATTTGTGTTTTGAATGAAAATGGCAAAGATCCTTGTAAAAATATATATAGCCGTTGGGAGGCGAAGAAACCGTTATTACCACTTTGGTATATAAAAACAAGCTTTTCAAAAAAGAACCTTGGTTACCTATGTGTGTTTATTTGAGTAGTGTAAAGCCAAGGAGAGTTGTACTATTGTATCATATTTTCTCAATATTCGTAACTAATGAAACTGGGAATGACAGGGATGGCTGACCCAAACCCTCGGAATTTGGGGTTAGAGTTTGAGGCAATGGCCAGCACTCCTGTGAGTGGGGAGGTACCAGTGGTCACAGCTCAGAGCACACCTACACTGCCCGGAAATGAACAGCCAGGCAGCTCCAATGTGATCACCTTGACGGCAGATAGCCTTAAACCTTTGATTCAAGCTGCTGTGAATCAAGCCTTGACGAATCAGGCTGCAGAAGTCATAGGGTAGAAAGAAACTCCTGTTGTGAATACTGAAACTCCCCTAGCAGGGGGGATGAGAGAAAATTGGGCCACGGGCATGTCAGAGGCTGGGGCACCGATCGAGCCCCCGGCTAAGACAAAAGAGGACCCGAACCTAGGGCCTGGAATGTGCCCAAAACATTACCTCATCCAATGGAAGATGTCCCAGAGGATGGGAATGTGCGAACCAGATTTAGCAGAGCAGCTGCCGCAGGGGGTACTGTAAGAGACGACAGACCAGATAACAGAACAAATATGGGAGAGACCAGAGACTCTCGGTTGGTTGATTATGCGGATGATTCTGAAGAAGTAGTGGAATCTGCTGCAGTAGCTACTACTAATCGGGTGATTAAGAAACAGTATGAGAAGACTACAAAGGCCGGGGGGCGTCAGGGGGGATCTCCCCTAACAGATGAGATTCTTCGTGACCCTCTGGCCTCTGGATTTAAGGCTCTGAACTATGACTATGATGGAACTTCAGATCCGCAGGATCATTTGCTAAGGTTTGAAAATGGGGCACTGTTGCATCAGTACTCAGAGGGAGTAAAGTGTCGGGTGTTTCTCACCACTCTTACCAAGTCTGCCCAGAAGTGGTTTAGTCAGCTGCCTGCTGGTTCAGTTCACTCTTTCACAGAGCTCAGTGATCTATTCTTGCATCAGTTTGCAAGTGCCAGAAAAATAGCAAAAACCTCCCTGTATTTGCTCAGTTTGAAACAGAAACCTCAGAAAAGTCTCAGGGCGTATATTACACGCTTTAATGAAGCCACCCTGGAGGTGCCCTCTGCCTCTGATGAAGTTAGAACTAATGCCTTGGCGTAAGGATTATTGGATGGGGATTTCTTTAAGTCGTTAGCCAAGAGGCACCCTGCATCCTTTGACGAGTTACAGGTCAGAGCTGATAAGTATATAAATTTAGAAGAGGCGAGAAGTATGAAGAAAGAGGAGAGAGGATCAGAAAAAAGAAAGGAGCCAGAAAAGAAGAGAGGAGGGTCTGAGAAACATAAGAGTGAGAAGGAGAAATCCCACCAGGAAAGGTTTGATGCTTACACCCCTTTGACATTGCAACCTGCTGAGATGTTAGAAATAGCAGCAAATATCCCTGGGTTCAAATTTCCTGCTTCTGCTAGAAGAGGTCCGAAGAAGCCTAGGTCAGAGCACTATTGCCAGTATCATAATGATTATGGTCACAAGACCAATGAATGCAGGCATTTGAAAGATGCTATCGAAAGATTGATTAGGGAAGGCTATTTGGTTGACTTTGTGAAGAGAGAGAGAGACATATATGGAGAAAAGAGGAAAGAATCCGGAGATAAGGGGAAATAGCTGATAGAAGCACCAAGGAAGGATGGATCGAACCAGAGGAGAGGATTCATCCAGATGATAGTGGGTGGACCAACGGATAGTGATTCAAACAGGGCCAGGAAGGCATCTCTCAGAGAAGGGAAGTACTGGGAGGATGGAAATGTCCATCAAGTGAGGATGGATGAGGATACACCTATGATTAAGTTTGAAGCAGAGGATGAGATCACTGGTCAGAGGCCACATAATGACGCACTTGTGATAACAACAGAGATAGGTGGGTATGGAATAGCTAGAGTATTCGTGGACACTGGGAGTTCAGCTGATATTATGTTTTGAGAATGCTTTGAAAAGATGAATTTGAATGTAGAGCTCAAGTCGGTGGATAGTGCCCTCTTCGGTTTCACAGGAGGGGCAATACGTCCCACAGGTCAGGTGTCGTTGTAGGTCAGATTGGGAAGGCCACCTTTATTCAGTGTGAAGATGGTTAATTTCCTAATAGTGGAGGCCCCGTCAGCGTACAACGTGATATTGGGAAGGCCATCCTTGAATCTGTTCAGAGCAGTGGTATCCACTTATTATTTGAAGCTAAAATTTCCGGTGGGAACGGAGGTAGCGGAGATCTGTGGAGACCAGTTATGTTCCAGAAAATATTATATTGATATGGTGAGGGAAGTAGTCAAAGGTTTGGGGCAAGCGAATAGAGGAGAAGACCCCCATGGAAAGGGATTAAAATTAGAGGAAATGATAGAAGAGAGGCTAGAGTTGAGAGTGCGTCCCAAAGAAGAGCTTATGCCAGTGGAGCTATTTCCCAACCAGTCGGGATATACCACTCTCATTGGTACCCAAATGGAGCACAGAGTGGCAGAAGCTGTTATTATGTGCTTAAGGAAAAATGCTGATCTCTTTGCCTTTAAGCCAGAGGACCTGATAGGAATCGACCCGGCAGTAGCATTACACAACCTGAATGTGAACCCAGAGGCCAGACCCGTGAAGCAAAAGTTAAGAAGGTTCGGTCCAGAAAAGGATAAAGTGATCCAGGAGGAGGTCCAAAAGTTGTTGAAAGCAAAACACATAGTGGAGGTCCAATTTCCAGAGTGGTTGTCTAATGCGGTGTTCGTGGCGAAGGTGGCCGGAGCTTGGAGGATCTGCATGGATTTCAAGGATCTGAATAAGGCTTGTCCTAAAGATCACTATCCACTGCTCAGAATCGATCAGTTGGTGAATTCTACTTTTGGATGTGAGTTGTTATCTATGATGGATGCGTATCAGGGTTACCACCAGATTTGGATGGATCGAGCGGATGTACCAAAGGCTTGCTTCGTGGTATCTTGTGGGACATACGGCTATGTCAAAATGCCGTTTGGATTAAAGAACGCAGGGGGCTACATATCAGAGGATGGTAGATGTGGTGTTCAAAAAGCAGATTGGAAAGAATATGGAGGTGTACGTGGATGATATGTTGGTGAAGAGCATCGAGGCGAAAGATCACGCCTCTAACCTTGAAGAAATCTTTGGTGTGTTGAGGACATACCAGATACGACTAAATCCAGCCAAGTGTGCTTTTGGAGCAAGGACAGGCAAGTTTCTCGGGTATGTAGTGACCCCAGAGGGATTCAAAGCTAATCAAGATAGAGTGAGGGCTATTCTAGATATGCAAGCGCCCAAAAACTTGAAGGAGGCGCAGAGGCTAAATGGGCGCATAGTGGCACTAAGTAGGTTCATTTCGCGATCAGCAGAAAAGAGTCTACCCTTCTTCAGGATATTGAGGAAAGGGTCGCGGTTTGAGTGGGATGAAGAATGGCAAAGGGCCTTGGAAGAGTTGAAGAGGTATTTGGCAGAATTACCTCGGCTGACGAAGCTTTTGAAAGGAGAGATGTTGTATATGTATTTTTCCGTAGGAAAAAATGCATTGAGCTCTTTCCTCTTGCGAGAGGAAGGGGGTAGGCAACTGCCAGTTTATTATGTAAGCAAAGTGATGCAGGGCGCAGAGGTGAGGTACACGGAGATAGAAAAAGCTGCATTGGCAGTTATAACAACTGCGAGAAGACTGAGGCCTTATTTCTTGGAGCATAAGGTCGTGGTTAGATCCCACATGCCACTGCAGAGAACTATGGGAAGACCTGATTTGTCTGGACGAATGGTTAAATGGGCGGTGGAATTGGGAGAATATGAAGTTGAATTTGAAGTAAGGTCAGCCATAAAAGCACGAGCCTTGGCCGATTTCATACAAAATATGGCACAAAGAAGAGAAGTCAGAACATGGGAGGCATATGTTGATGGCTCAGCCACTTCTACAGGATGTGGTGCTGGGATCTGGATAATCACACCTGAGGGAGAGGAGTTGCAGTTTGTCGTGAAGTTCGAATTCAAAACATCAAAAAATGAAGCCAAGTACGAGGCTCTGATCAGAGGAATGAGGATGCTTCAAGACATGGGAGCACAGAAGGCAGTAATATATTCAGATTCTCAACTGGTTACTCAGCAACTGCTGTGAACGTATGAAAGGAAAAATGAAAAAATGGTCAAGTATGCAGAGATGGCAATGCACTTGAAGGAAAAATTTGAGGAATTGCGAATAGAGCAGATCCCACGGGAAAGAAATCAGAGGTCTGATTATCTAGCTAAAATGGCGAGCTCTTTTGAAGAGGCTAGTGGAAAGATCACTTTGATTGCGGCAAATGACCAAGTAACTAACTTGGAAGTTGGAGCAATAGTAGCAGAGGCAGATTGGAGATCCCATATTGTTCATTATTTACTGACAGGGCAGAAGCTAGAGGGATATGAAAAGGTGAGAATGACGGTATATGCCCGATTTTGCATGATAAGAGAATTCCTGTACAAAAGATCATTTTCCCAACCATACTTGAGATATTTATCGGTGAGGGAGGGTAACTATGTGTTAAGAGAAGTGCATGAAGGATGTGGAGGATGTCATACGGGAGCTCGGGATGAAGCTCGAAGAGTGCTAAGGGCTGGGTACTTCTGACCCACCTCTTGAGAGATGCAAAAGATTTAATACAAAAGTGTGACAGATGTCAGAGGCATGGTCCCTTGATTCATGTACCAGCCAGGGAACTGGGGGTGATGTATTCCCCTTGCCCCTTTGACAAGTGGGGAATAGATATAGTTGGAAAATTTCCCAAGGCACAGGGGGGAAAGGCATTCTTAATAGTGGCGGTTGACTATTTTAGTAAGTGGGCAGAAGCAGAAGCCGTACAGAAGTAGATGAGGCAACAATGATCAGATTCCTGTGGAAAAACATTTGTTGTAGATTTGAGGAGCCCAGAATCTTGATATCAGATAATGGAGCACAGTTCTCGGGGGCCAGAGTAAGGAAATGGTGTGAGGAAATGGGAGTACAACAGAGATGGGTATCGGTTGCTCATCCCCAAGCCAACAGTCAGGTTGAGGTAACCAATAGAACCATTGTGAACGGAATTAAAACAAAGCTTGAAGGAAGTAGGCGAAATTGGCCAGAGCAGTTGGACTCTGTCCTCTGGGCATACCGAACTGGTTTCAAAACGACTACGGGAGAAACTCCTTTTAATCTGGTGTATGGAGCCTCTGCGGTTATCCCTGCAGAAGTAGGAGTCGAAAGCCATAGAGTACATATGTATGAGGAAAATCGAAATGCGAAATTGAGAAGAGAGAATCTGGATATGGTGGCAGAAGAAAGGGAGACGCACGGCTCAGAGCTGAAAGGTATAAAGCGCAGATAAAGGTTGCGTACAATAAAAAAGTACGAGGATGAAAACTAGAAAAAGGGGATCTAGTACTGAGAAGGGCTGATGCACTTAAACCAACTGGGAAGCTGGAGCCTAATTGGGAAGGCCCATATGTGATCGCCGAAGTGTTGAGAGGAGGAGCCTACGAGCTGCAGGATGAGGAAGGCAACAAGATGGCACGGCCATGGAACATAGCAAACTTGAAAAAATACTATGTCTGATTAGAAGAGAGAATTTGGATGATTAACAGTTTTCAATAAAAAGACCATGTATATCATGTAAGCATGGCAACATTTTATGAAATTCAATGAAAAGCTTCCGGGAGTTGCGATCCCTGGAGATCTTATAAGAACTTTTTGTTTTCAAGATAGAAAATTTTCAGAGGGGGAGGAACACAAGTTTTTGCTCTCTGACCTCTGAAAGTGTTGAGTGAGAAAATTTTATCTTTTCAAGATAGAAAATTTTCAGAGGGGGAGGAACACAAGTTTTTGCTCTCTAACCTCTGAAAGTGTTGAGTAAGAAAATTTTGTCTTTTCAAGATAGAAAATTTTCAGAGGGGGAGGAGCACAAGTTTTTGCTCTCGGACCTCTGAAAGTGTTAAGTAAGAAAATTTTATCTTTTCAAGATAGAAAATTTTCAGAGGGGGAGGAGCACAAGTTTTTGCTCTCTGACCTCTGAATGTGTTAAGTAAGAAAATTTTATCTTTTCAAGATAGAAAATTTTCAGAGGGGGAGGAGCACAAGTTTTTGCTCTCTGACCTCTGAAAGTGTTAAGTAAGAAATTTTTTCTTTTCAAGATAGAAAATTTTCAGAGGGGGAGGAGCACAAGTTTTTGCTCTCTGACCTCTGAAAGTGTTAAGTAAGAAAATTTTATCTTTTCAAGATAGAAAATTTTCAGAGGGGGAGGAGCACAAATTTTTGCTCTCTGACCTCTGAAAGTGTTGAGTGAGAAAATTTTATCTTTTCAAGATAGAAAATTTTTCAGAGGACGAGGAGACATATATATGAGCATATATTAGGAGCAAAGCATGAAATATATAAAAGCAGGAAAAGGTAGAGTAGAGTAATCTCAGAGTCAAAAGAACACATACGCTCTAAGAAACGATAAAGGGCACGCAGGCCCATAATAGAAAATAAGTGTTTGCAAGAACCGAAAGAAGAGAGAGAACAGTGACATTAAGTCAAGCTTTATCTCCATCGCCCATGCCGGGCCTAGAAGAAGGAATATCGGAAGTAGCAGCAGGATCGGAGCTAGAGGAACCGCAGAGGTCATAAAGCAGCGGACTTGCAGGAGGGAGAGCAGGATCGAAAGGGCCGGAGTCAGTAAGCAGAAGGGAAGCTTTCTTCATAACGGGAAGAAACCAGGGAGCATCAACAGGAGCATCGGGGTCGCCCTTGAAGTATGGAGAAGGAGTGACATCATCCTTGATCCGGGAAATGTCGAGCTTCTCTGAAAAACCTTTCTCTTGAGCTTGCTTAACAGCAGATCTAAAGCCAAAATGAATGAAATGACTAGTGTGGGGAGCCATATGCTCGAGGAATAAGGTGTTATGATGGTAAGCATCCAGTAAACCCTCATGCATCTCTTTAAGAAAGCTTTGCCCAGCAGCAGTATGAAGAATCATTCGGCTGCAAGAATCCACACCCCGGCTAAAGCCTTGGGCATCAGCCTCTGCTAATTGAACCTTCAAGGCCGCCAGTTGAGCCTCTGTGCTTGCCAGTTTTCCTTCCAAATCCTAAATTTGGGCGTTCTTATCCGCATTATGGCCACAAGCTTGAGTCAGTTCGCGGGCAGTCTTGAGAAGCTCCTGGTCCTTATGGTCCAGTTCCTTGCTCAAAAGATCCAAATCAGAAGATCCTTCACTGTCCAGGAGGCGAGCTTGAAAAGACAGAAACTATACATAGAAGGGAAAATGCATAAATCATCCCGATCGAAAAAAGTGAAAGAAATGAAAAGAAAAAAGCAGAGTCATGAGTACCTCGGCCAGTTTCGTATACATGGCAGTGCGAAGATGATCAGGGGGCAAGTCAGAGGGGTCAGCCACAAGGAAAGGAGGCTTAATTCCTTTGAAGAAAAAAAGTACAGCCTCTTCCTCGGAAGCCGAGGGCGAATCAACAACAGTAATTTCAGAGGAAATCTCTTCTTGAACCCCAACACGAGAAGCTTGCCGAGTCGACTGGCGAGTGTGTTTGGCGGGACCTTTAAGGGGAGCTGTGGAGGAGGAAGTCATCTTGCCTTTGCCTTTAGGCCTAACAGCAGCCCCATCCTCTTTCTCTAACTTTACGATAAGGGGAGTAGGAGCGGAGACAGTAGGAGGAACAACTTGAGCCCCATCAGTGGTACCTTCGGGATCAATCTCTTTTGAACCTTCTAATTGGGCTATAGGAGTGATATCCAACACCTCGTCATTCTCCAACAAGAGGGCATTCTTCCAGTCCATATCTGCGAAATAAGAGAGAAATCAGAAAGCTGCAATAAGAAGAACAAAGATCACCAGAAGAAAGAAAAAGGTGTATGTGTATATACCATTAGGATCGGTGGGAAAAGACTCTTGGGTAGTAAACCCAAAATGATACAGGGCATAGCTTTCACGCAAAAGCTCGAAAATCCTTGGATAGCCATTCTTAAAAACACCGTTGTTCAAGCGAATCATGACCCTCTGGTCGGCTTGGGGAATTAGTTTGGTTGTATGAGTAGATTTCGATGCTTTGTATTGCCACCGCTCACAAGAGAAGGACAATTGCCAGAGCGGGGAGTTACTACAAAGAAATACTCCCGCCAGTTACCATCAATACTAGGCGGCTTGCCCACAAAATGTGCCAATCCCTGGCTCCTAGAGCTAAAATAGTAAAATTCATCCCTTTTCTTAAGGTCGTGATTGACATGAAAAACCTCCGGAGTAGGATTCCCCCCTTTGGCTTCAAAGATAAAGTAAAAGGCCAGCAAAAAACGAATTGAAGAAGGAATTATCTGATTTAACGGAATTCGGTATAAATTGCAAACACCTGGGAGAAAATGGTGCACAGGAAAGAGGAGACCCGCATGAAGTTGAGAAACCCAGAAGGCTAAGGAAGGAAATGGAAGATAGGTGGGGCGCTCATCCTTAGTAGGGAGATCCACCAGGAAGTCATGGTGTGGTTTCAGAATATTCCTAAGATCGTCTAAGTCTTTCTGATTCAGGCGGGTATGATGTGACATATCATTCCACCGGAACCGACTTTTCTCTGGGACAATCTTGTGAGGACGAGCAGAGAGAGGAATAGAGCCGGAAGATGGGACAGAGAGCCCTAAAATGGCTAAAGAAGAGCGATGGGAAGAACGAGAATGCGATAAATCGACGGAAGAACTCTCTGCTCGAGAATTGCCAGAAAGAAGAGAAGCTTTTGACATGGCTTAGGTCAGTAAACCCCACAAAGATCAGACGGAGAGGGAAGAAAAAACAAAAAACATCAAAATTACGACATGCAGCAAGTAGTAATTAGAGGAAAGTGAAGAAGAAGAAGAGAGAATACCTGTGTCAAGATCGATCGTCGGAAAAGGCAACTCCACGTAAAATAAAATTGAAGAAGTTGGAATGGTAAGGACAATACGTTTTTGAAAAAAGGCAAAATGGAAATTACCTTTATGGGGAAGGGTGCAAATACGGAAGGAAGTCAACCCTTCCGTAGCGACACGTGTACGAGGGGGATGTGACCCATTTGAAAGGTCGCCGTTTTTTGAACGGCCCAGATAAGAAAGGTACAACCCGTAAGTAGGGAAGCGGGAATTTGAAAATAAAAAATCCACTAAGCATCAAGAGCAGATGTTAGAGGATAAAAAACTTCTTATTCCATGAAAATGCTGCGAACCTATTTCACATGGAATATGGGGGAGTAGTTGATAGGGAGTGAATATGCCAGTTCCCAGAGGTCACTGGAAGAAGAACGATTTCTTTATTAACTAGGAAAGATTGAATATTGGCATTCAAATTTCGAGGATCACAGCCCTCGTAGCATAAGCCGAAGGGAAAGCGTAAATATAAGTTCTGCCCTCTGAACTCAAGCCTCTGTCAGAAGGCAGAGGCGTGGAGCAGCTATAGAGAATGACCATGCTGGAGGAGAAATCTTCCTTGTTACCTCTTACATCTGACCTCTGGGAGGTTGACTTATTTTGTACTCGGATGTCAAGGGTGCAGAGAAGAAAAGAACGCCTGTCGCTATCATTGAAACCTAGTATATAGGTGCATGCAATCAACCAAATCAGCATGGAGGAATATTCTAGTACTTGCTACCAATGAGGAGGTGCCACGTGTTGTACTATCTGCACCATTACAATGCATTGCTCCACTACCACGATCAGCTGTTAGTAGTGGTCCCAAAACTAAGGAAAAGACGGATATGCCCTTCTTGTGAGGAAGAAGGTATATATAGCTCTTTTCACATTTTCTTGGTTTTCAAGACACATTTTACACATACTTTCACACACTATCTTGCACACATTCAATAATTCATATTCTTGGAGGCTGACTTGATCGTCGGAGGGTCGACGTTGGAGCCCTCTCCGGCCCGACTTTGTGCAGATTGTTGGAAGAAGGAGTGCAGCAGTGGAATATCCATCGGTGTCTAGAGAGCAGAGAACCAGCTTCTCGTTGAAACATTGGAAGAAAGGTAATATTTCTTCGATCTTCTCATTATTTGATTTCGTTGTTGAGTTGGGTATTTTTTGACCCGATCAAACATGTTAAAAGGTTGACGCATGCGGGTAATGTGATGATGTGTAATTTTACTAACTGATAGTTATTTTACATTGGTAGAAAACCCATAAAAACATCTGGGACATAACATTCCAGCCTCTAGATTACTTACATGAATTACCAAATCATACCGAGATAAAAATGCATCATGTACCTATATTTCTTTCTACAAATGTATTGTTCTAAATTTTGGTACCTCATGGAGATTCACATTTGAAATATTTTTATATGATTTTAACACATTCTTCAAGTCCCAGCAGAAGGTTCTCAATTCATTCTAGGCTTTGGAAATGAGTAGAGGAATATGTTCAGGAGACACCACATAACAAATTTTTAATGAGGGAATAAAATGAATTTAGAAGTTTTTTTGCCACATTTTGCCACATGCGAGTACACATATATATCACTTTAGGAAACAGATTTTTTTTTTTCTCAAATACACCTGGTCAATACAGTTTCTCTTTCAGATAAATAATCGCAGCTCAACAAGCTCCAAGAAGATGTCCAATTCATAAATCAAGGGGGTTGGCAATTAAACATCATACAGTTGAGATCATGTAATATTCTACAGGCACAAAATTTTATCCAATGAAAATGGTTATATAACGGATAACTTAATTAATAGTACCGGCGAACATCCTCGAGGTCTCCAAAAAAGGCTGCAGCGAATGTGAAATAGTCAACCCAGTAACCAACAGCGAACATTGTCACTTCCACTACTCGTTCATATACATTAACAGCTTCTTCGGAGCTGCATAACGTTGCCTTCTTATATGCACATTTCCCCAAATGCCAATTACACAATTGGAACTTTGACAAAAAGGAGTCATATGCTAAGGAAAGCATATTTATATCCCCTGCAACCCAAAAGCATGTGTAGATTGCAGCACACTGATGATACTAAAGAGATAATCATATATTCCAGCATTTCAAGATCATATGTTCTAGGAGGCATCATGCTCTCAATCAAAGACTTGTTCGCTTGGTGGTCCCAAAACATACTGACACTTCATTGCAGTTTTAATGGGATTTAAGGAATGTATAGACAAGCACGTAAAATCATTGCAGCACTTATGCATAAAAAGTTATGTACATACCAGAGAATCCTTTTCAATCTCTATAATCAACGATCTCCAGGATTTACCAATCGATCTTAGTCAGCAACAGTAGGAACGTTCGACATCAGCAACAGTGCGGTGAAGGTGGCGGGTGGAGCAGAGACGGAGGCGTCAGGTGGAGGCAGACTTCTCAACTCCTTCGCATTATTAAGATAGGAAAATGGAACTTTGCTTTGCTTATTCACCTTTCAGCCGACCTGTCGACTCCATTCACATTAAATTTTTCAGTTTAAATGAGTGATCAAGAAATATAGGAACTAATTGAGCCCCAACTGATTACACACATAGAATTTCTAAAAAAATTACCGGCTTCAAAGATACGGAACCGCTGGAATCATTGTGATCGTCGAGGAAGAATTTGTTCCCACTCCCCGAGGTGTGGTTAAATTCTGCCTTCCCTTGCTCTAAGCTCAACCCCAAGCAAGGGTGGAGCCAGGAACAAGAAAATAGGACTGGCTAAAAATATTATTCATTCTATTTTATAATTATTTGCACATTTTTTTTATACATTCTATCTACAATTGCTTGCGCACTTGAAAAAAAATATTTGTATAAATTCTACTCTCGTAATATTCACATATTTATAAAAAATATAATTTTTTTGTCGTTTGGGCCCATATTACATACGATTCAATTATTTTTTTTAAAATTTATACCCTTAAAATTTCATTCATTACATTTTCTCTTAAAAATATATGTCCAACTTCGTGGTGTAACATAAATGAGACCGTGGGAGTAAAATACAAAAATAAATGTCAATTTTTTAATGTTATAAGATAAATTTAAAAATTCAATTCAAAGATTATCAAAGTATAAAAATGAAATACACACAGTTATTTTAATTACTGCATTTTAAAATGACTTTTTTCTATCAAAATACCACACTTAATACATTCTATATATTTGCCAAAATATATATTTTTAAATGATTAAGTAATACTATTATCAACAAATAATTTAACCGTGTTGGTACGTGCCCATCCCCAAAAGTGGTTTGATGATTCAATTTTTGGTGGGTTCATTCATAATTTCTTTAATGCATATAAAAGAGAATTTTATATTTTAGGGTGGGCTACAGCCCTCCCTAGCCCATGCATGGCTCCGCCCTTGACCCCAAGGGAAACCCCCACCTCATGGATTCGGAATTGATTGGAGTGGAATCAGAAGTGAAATCAGATTCAGACCTCAATGGGCGAACTCTTAAGTGCAATTGGAGGTGAATCTTAAAATCAGTTGAAATTGGATGTGCATTTTGGGGATTAGAGTTTCATCAATAGGAATAAGAATTAATTTTGAAAACATAAATTTTAATTTGATTAAAATATATTAAGATATAATAATATTTTAATTAAAAGGATAATTTTGTAATTTTAATTTTATTTAATAATATTAATCAATTTTTTTAACAGTGCGATCGACTTATGCATAGTGCAATCGCTCTAGTGCAAAGTGCAATCTCTTCAAAATAATATTGTACGTTGGATCATGAATCCAACGGTATTTAGGAGGTTTACTGACGTCAGGAAGGGCGAACCCTTCCTGACCATAGAAAAACCCTACTAATTATATAGGGCAAACTATTGTATAAAATTGTTTATGATAAGTTCATCATGAACAAGTTTTAAAGTATCAAACATTTAACACGGTGTATCAAAAATCTCATTAAGTGTATCAAAAGTTGAGGTCAATAAAATTTATATATTGACTTCAACTTTTGATACACTTGATTAATATTTTGATACACTTGACCAAATATTTGATACACTTAAAAAAATTTCATGATAAGCTTATCATGAACTATTTTAATATAATACCCTACTCATTATATAGCTTATATATTTTTATATTGTGACTATTTTTGTCGGCAAGGGACGTAGGATCTTCAATTAACGTATCGATGAACACTTTGACGATGCGTACCTTCTGAGGTGTAGCTCTCAAGCTTGTCTCCGTCGCACTCCAGCCTACGGATCACCTTCACGTAGTATTCCAAATCTTCTTCATCCCCTTTTTCACTATATGTATTTAGCTCTAATTTTATCGTCTTTTACATTCTCAAACTTGCAGGAAGTGTTGTTGGAGCTTTTCGTGTTGGAGCTCGTTTCCTCGGCCATCAATGACTCCTTGTTGCACTCTATCATTGGATGGAATTTTCCATCGTCCTTAGTGGACAAACAATTAATATTGTAAAATGTGATGCCAACAAAAACTCACAATATTTTCACCTAGAGGGATTCAAGAATTAATAAATGTGACTAATCAACAAAAAAAAATAAACGAACACCAAATCAGACTAAATTCACTATTTTCTCTCTCTATTTTCACAATAAAAAAACCATTGAAAGAATCGTTAGCTTTTTTGGTGCATTAAAAAAAATCGAACAACAAATGAGATGTACCTCACTGTTTTTCCTCTTCAGCATAAAGAAATTTCTGACTTACGGAAACTTTCGTCCAATGTTGAAATGAGATATGAAGGAAAATTGGATCTGTGGAAGAGCAGTGGTACATGAAAATGTGCTTTTCTTGCCTCCTTTTATACTAAACCCTAACTAGCTAGGTACAAAGTTCGTTTTTATTTTCTCTACATCAGTCGATTCGTCAGCACTCACTTCATTTTGCTTATAAGTTTTCAGATCTATTCGGTGGGAGATCAATTCACTTGCCTTGTGAGAAAAATTGATTAAAGTACATTTTTTAAAAAAATCACCCTTTTCTTTTCATTTATAGCCGTCAATTCAATATGCCAAATCGAAATTCAGTTTCTTCAATTATATTTAATTTTCCAACAAAAAAACAAAGAAAAGAAAACAATAAGCCCGGATCTAAACATCTGCCTTTCGACTAAGTTTGGATATCTTATCTAATTCTTTTCCCCAATTTGGTTTGTTACATATCTTCCCTTATTCTTTTCATATTAACAAAAAATTCAAAAAGGATGAAGATTGTGCAAATACCTAATACATATGGCCAATTGTCAATGTATAACTTCAATCTACCAAAAATCCCTTAAAATTAAAGTAATCTAAAAAATAATTATTTCACAGTGCAAAAAAATAGCATTTAGCTCAGTCCATATCCAAGAAGATGAATCTTTGAGAGGAATGATGAATCTATTTTCGAGCAGCAACATTTGTTTGGTCTTAATCAATTGTGAAGCTGTATGCATACATATATGTATATATATATATATATACACATAAAAAAATCATTCCATTTATCAGTAGTTGAATATGGAAAAAGCTTCGATCGATTTTATCGAATTGATGATCCACAAA
>JAPKLY010003866.1:0-16834 GCA_026898435.1 Prunella vulgaris
TATAATATCCAAAGAATAATTTATAAATGAAAATTTAATAAATAAATTAAGTAATACTCAAAGAACAATTTATAATACTCAAAGAACATTTTATAATACCTAAAGAACAATTTATAATACCCATAGAACAATTGCTTATTTTTTCCATGAATTATTTAATTTTTCTTTTAGTTTAATTATTTACTTTTTCTTGGGGTATTGTGAGTTGGTCTTGAGATATTATAAATTATTCTTGGGGTATTGTGACTTGTTATTGGGGTATTTACTTATATTTGTTCTTGGGGTGTTGTTTATTTGTTTTTCGGGTATTAAGAATTGTTCTTGGGGTATTGTGAGTTGGTTTTGGGGTATTATAAATTATTTTTTGGGTATTTACTTATATTTGTTCTTGGAGTATTGTGATTTGTTCTTCGGGTATTGAAACTTGTTCTTGGGGTATTTACTTAGACTTGTTCTTGCGGTATTGTAAATTGAACTTGGGGTATTTACTTACACTTATTCTTGGGGTATTGTGACTTGTTTTTTTGAGTATTGTAAGTTGGTTTTAAGGTATTATATGTTGTTATTGAGGTATTTTTGTATAGAGTTGTTTTTGGGGTATTGTGAATTGTTGTTGGGGTATCATAATTTGTTCTTGGGTATAATACCTAAAGAACAACTTATAATATCCAATGAATAATTTATAATACTCAATAAAAAATTTATAAATGAATAATTGATAAATGATAAACCCAAATAATAATTTATAATACCTAAGGAACAAATTATAATACTCAAAGAACAATATATAATACTTAAGAGTATGTATTGTGTGAAAGTGGTTCATATCATGAACCACTTTTTAACAAGGAAAAAAAACAAATTCATAAATATAAACCTTATATCACAAAGTGGTTTATAGCATGAAAATAGTTTATATAATACTTTACCAATACTCAAATAATAATTTATAATATCCAAAGAATAATTTTAAATGAAAATTTAATAAATAAATCGAGTAATACTCAAAGAACAATTTATAATACCAAAAAAAACATCTTATAATACTCTAAGAACAATTTATAATACCCATAGAACAATTGCTTAATTTTTCCATGAATTATTTGGATCTTCTTTTTAGTTTAATTATTTACTTTTTCTTGTGGTATTGTGAGTTGATCTTAGGGTATTATAAATTATTCTTGGGGTATTGTGACTTATTTTTTGGGTATTGTGATTTGTTATTCGGGTATTGAAAATTATTCTTGGGGTACAATTATAGTCACTGCAAAATAAAAACTCAATTCTCATTTTGAATAGTCTATTTTGTTGTCAAATTTACTTAATACCTCAAATCACAACCCTCAATTTACCTTCTCAATTAGAATGAAATCAAAATTATGAAGTGGTTTTATGTATTTTGTTCTTGGGGTATTTATTTTTGCTCTTGGGTATTTACTTTTGTTCTTCGGGTATTATTTTATTTCCTATTGCTCTCTATTCCTACTGCTTCCACGATGAAAATTACTACTAATATTCAACTACTGCTTCCATGATCATATCAATACCCCAAGAACAATTATTAATACCATAAGAACAATTTTGTTATACCCCAAGAACAACTTCTTAATACCCAAAGAACAAATGTTTACAATACCCCAAGAATAACTTAATATACCAAAAACACACAGTGCGGTGTGTAGTGTGTATTTTTGGAAAAAACAAATTAAATTTAAAATTGAAGCACACAAGTTTTTGCGTTATATAATATATATAGATAGAGAGTACATAATATTTTTCACGTGCTTCATTATCTATATATAATCTGCCCAACAATTAATGTGATTGGACACATTGGTAGACGACACGTAGTTAAGTTCTTATTCACGGACCACACTATATAGTATTAATTAAGCTGCTGCCGATGTACTTTTTTTCCCTTTTTTTTAAAACAAAAATCACCCCTCAGGACATATCAAATAGATAGCATAATGTGAAGTTATACAAAGCTAATCAGAAAAGACTAGATAGGTGAGCACAACAGGCTGTGCATCGCATCAAAACAGAAAGCAAGGCACAATAGGCTGAGCATCGCATCAAAACAGAAAGAAAGGCACAACAGGCTGTGCATCAAATCGAAGCCCAAAACTAAAAACATAAGAGAACAGAATCTAGAACAATACAAAACAAGAAATAAATACAGAGTATTATCTAAATCTAAATGAAGGGTGACCAATCTGATCCATCCGAATGAGTGTCAAAAGTAGTCTAGGTGCAGAGTGAGGGTAGACAAGATGGAGCACATGAGAGTCAGTACTAAAACGAGCCAAATAGTCAGCCGGACGGTTACCCTCTCTGAAGATGTGGGTAATCCATGTCTGAACCTGTGATAACTGGAATCGGGTGCGATCAAGAGTAAGCTGAATCTGTCAAGAGCCATAGCGATCAGTCTGAAGTAGGCGGACCACCTCAAAAGCATCCAGCTGAATCCAGATCGAAACATCAAATCTCCTCGCCAAGTGGAGCCTGTGCAAGAGCGTCTGAAGCTCGGCATCGAAGCTGGAACTAGCCTCCAAAGGCATGTAGAAGACCAACTTGAGGTCACCGAGGTGATCTCGAATCAACCCGCCGCCAGAGGCAACTCCTGTGTGCGGATCATAGGAACCATCGGTGTTGAGCTTTATCCACGGAGCAGGTGGAAGAAGCCAACGAACCAAAGTAGATTGAAAAGGTCTCGGGGGCGAAGCAATCCCAACAGGCATGAGGTCCGCAGGAGGCGAGCAACCACGCCAGTGGATAGGGAGGAGCTTCCCCGCAGCCATCAGTAAGCGCAAGTGCTTAATCACCTGCCAAATGATATGAGCAATAAAATTTTGATTATTTATTTGATACTTTATACATATATAATTGTTGATGAATGCGTGAAAATAGGACCTAGCTAGCATTTGATATATGCATAACATTAATTGAAAAAATTGTCAAACACCAAATAACAGGTGACTAATTTTATATAATTAATAGAGAGATGGTGAGCGAGAGAATACACTTCCCCAATCACCGGAAACCTAGCTTTCACCCTAAGCCTAGGAGCGCAACCGTGAGGAAATCCCCAAAACCCGTGAGAGATAGTAGAACCGGTATCGACAATAGGTTTCGACTGAATTGTGATAGATTGACCCAATCCCAGCAGGGGAATCGGAGCAGGGGAATAAAGGAGTGCAGTTTCTACATTACTAATTTTCCCAAAGATTGGAAATCCAAAGATTTAATGGAGGTATTCTCAAAATATGGCAAGGTAAAGGATGTAATCATACCTGAGAAGAGGAACAGAGTTGGTTGGAGATTCACTTTCGCACGATTTTATGATTGTGAGTCTTGTATTGATCTTGAACGAAAATTGGACAGTGTTTGGATTGGAAGCTTCAAGTTACGAGTGAACATCTCTAAATATGAACAACGAATATCCAGATTGATTAATAGCTTTCGGATGGAGGGTAAGATCATGAACCAAGCCTTTGTGAAGAAAAACACATCGTTTGCTGAGATAATTAGGAAGGATAGCAACAGCCACAAATATGAACCAAAGAAATTCGAGATAAAGAAGCCACTACAGATTGGTGAGGCCAAGAAAAACACGGCAATTGATAATGTTGTGATGCAGGGCTTGCCGAGTAAATACATACCAGGGAAGAGAGAATACGAATGGCTATCTGGTGCTATTGTGGGCAAGGCAATGTATTTTGAGAATTGGCCAAAAGCAGCATCTGAGATCAATAGATTGGGCTATAAAAATATAAATCTGAGTCCGCTAAATGGAGATTTATGGATTATTGTTGGAAAAAAAGAAAAAGACATACTATCCTTTTCCATAGAAGAAGAAGAGAGACTTCGTGAATGGTTCTTTGAGTGGCATCCGTGGGAGTTCAATGATGGAATCTCAGAAAGGAAGACATGGATTCAAATAACTGGTATTCCGTTAAATTTTTGGAACGAGTCCTTTATCCAGTGGTTAGTTGCGGAGGATGGTATCATCGTTGAAATTGATCCAGACACAAAATTTAGATGGAAACTAGATTCGGCCAAGGTGAAAATTCGAACAAATCACTTTAAGTTCATCAGGCGTTGTTTAACATGCACTTTTGGGAACCAAAAATTTTCGATTATGATTTCAGAAGATTTTTTAAATAATTCTGGTGATTGTGGTTGTAATGTTGATCCAAAGCGAAAAATTATCAACAAAATCTTTGTTGATCAAGAGAGTGATGAAGACTCCGACATGGAAATTGCCGAGTCAGTGGTGGCGGAAACCATTCAAGTGTTGCCGGAAGTTGAGACGGAGGTGGAAAAGACGAATTTAATGATGGATCAGTTGAATATATTGGGAAATTGTGAAAATACCGTTCCCCAAGTGGTGGTTAATGCTTCACTGGAAAATCTTGAAAATAGGAAGGAGTATTTTGAAAAGGGGTCACGAGTGGCGCACAATACGAAATTGGACGCGTGTATTGATAAGTCGTGTGAAGAATTATTGAATGGGGCAGCTTTAGGAGAATTCACGCAAGAAAATTGTATTCATGTTGGGCCTAATAATGATATTACTAGCCCAACAACAATTAAATCAACCCAAATAATTCCAGATAAGCCACCTCATATTATTCCAAGCCCACATAGAATTAATTTATGTCCTTCCAGAATACTTCAGAGAAGTGGCACCAGAAGCCCAAGAAATTCCATTAATGGAAGCCCAGGCAATGGTATTCGTGGGTTAACTCATACCATCAGTTACTCACCTATTGGGATTTGTTTGGGACCAAACCTAGACGTGGATCAGAATATTATGAGAGATGTGGCACAACAAACTGCGAGGAAGCCGCATCTATTATCAAATGTGAAAATGGTATTTCAGAAGAGCAAAAGGAATTTAACAATTCCGGTGGAATTATGTCAAGAATATCATGAAAGCCCTCAATGTCTCGGAGTCCAAGAAGTGGCAAATTGTGATCCAGATTTATCCTCTCCTGAACCTGCAGAAATGAGTAAAAAAAAGATGTAGAAATTCAAAAGAGCAAGGAGGAAAAGGTTGAAGAAGATTCATAAAAAAAGATTAACAAAGAAAAAAGAAATGGAGTGGGCGGCGTTCACGGATGGTTTTCGGGAATCTGCTGAAAAAGGTAACAAGGTCAAACATTTTGAAACTAAAGATCAAACCAGAAATGAAATTCCAGTGAAGTCGGTGATTGAAGAGGTCAAAGTGGAGTTTAATAACAGTGAGGAAATTGTGGCAATGGACGCGAAGGAAATTTGTGAATTGGGTAGACAATTGGGAGTGATAAATTCAGAGAATGAGAAACAGATTCTAAACAAGATTACGGAATTGGAGGAGAGAGAAGTGGAGGGGAAGAAAACAAACTTGAAACCTGTTGATCAATGAAGGTGTTATCTTACAATATCAGGGGACTGGGGAGTAGTATCAAGAAAGAGGAAATCAGGAAACTAATATGTAAGTTCAACCCTGAATTTGTGTGTATCCAGGAAACAAAGATGTCGGACCATTCAACTTTAAACCCATATTCAATATGGGGTAATGGGCATGAGGTGGGTTGGTTGGCAGTAAATTCAATTGGGCAATCTGGGGGCATTTGGAGTTCTTGGAATAAGGAGAAGTTCGAGCTCGAGAATGCTTGGGTGATAGATGGTGCAATTGCAGCTGAAGGGAAATGGTTGGCTACTGGAAAAAAATTGGTTGTGGTTAATATCTATGGGCCATTTGTGTCTCGTGAAAAATCAGTTCTATGGAGTAGTTTGCTTGTCAAAATGCAGAATGGTTTACCCAATTGCTGTGCTTAGTTGGTGATTTTAATGAAGTTTCTGTAATACAAGTGAAAGAAAAGGCAGAAGGATATATCAATTGAACTCGAATTCGAGAAATTTTGATGAATTCATATCAGAAGCTGGCCTAATTGATGTACCACTAATTGGCAGAAAGTTTACTTGGTCTAGACTTGATGGAAGATGCTGCAGCAGAATTGATCGAGCATTAGTCTCAGATGATTGGATCACTGAATGGGGGTCGTGTAGTGACACGACCATACTTATCACACACAATATATGACAATTCTAAATAAAATTTGACCTGAAAACCGGCTATAATTTTTTTTTAACATACGACATAATACTATAACAAACCCAACAACCTGTCATATTCATAAACAAGATTTCCACAAACCAGTAACTGTAAACTTCCAAACCAACATCATTACACGTTATATATTACATAACCCAAAATAACAAATGTACAACAACAACGGAAGCAAAATAAGCCACGGTCCTGCCCGCAGGTCGTCATCTATGTACACCGCAACTCAAAAAGCCTGCATAAGCGCCACAACTACTCTAGTTTGATCATCAGATCACATATCATCAGGGTTACCTAACATGCATAAACTAAATTAGATTTATAAATCTCAGTAAGTAGAAATTATGCATGATGATGTGATTCTTTTGAAAACCTCCCCATGCATTCTCTTTTGAAATCACCAATTTATTTATGAAGACTCTCTAGGGCCCTATCTAGACACATTGTTATACACCGGAAAACTCCAACATCCACATCATCAACTGAGACGGTGGCCTACACCAGGTAGCCTACACCAGGTTTCCACATTAGGTTTCCCTGAGTCGCTTCTTCCCAGGTCGCCTCTTCCGAATCAAACAACCAAATCAAACGGTAGCCTACACCAGGTAGCCTACACCAGGTTTCCCCAGGTCGCTTCTTCCCAGGTCGCCTCTTCCAAATGTACAATCACAATAGACGGTGGCCTACACCAGGTAGCCTACACCAGTTTCCACATTGGGTTTCCCTGGGTCGCTTCTTCCCAGGTCGCCTCTCCCGCCCTCGGTGTATAATCAGTGGCCACTTTCAGAAAATCAATTAATTTCAATGCATGATATGCATGATGCTCGTGCAATTAATGACACTTAACAACATTCACATATTATTGAACGTCACAGGTTCAGTCCACATCAATTATGGAGCTCACAGACTCCTTTTAAAACACGCATAAAGCTCACAGGCTCATTCCACATCATATACCAAGCTCACAGGCTCATTTCATATAACATATAGAGCTCACAGGCTCATTCCACATAACATATAGAGCTCACAGGCTCATTCCATATAACACGGAGTATAAATCATATATTACAATCCACTTAATTTCACATATTATCACTCAAACATAAATAAATCATAAAATAATATGTTTATGCATCATAGTTGCAAATGAATTTCTACTTACCTCAAATCCTCAAACAAGTCGATAATATAAGTCCCTAAAGCCCCTTAGCACCTTCCCGTATCGTATCTAACAACAGTTTATTACAAATATTATTCAAATCTACTAAATAATCAGCTCTACTCAAACTTTCGTCTAATTAATAAAACACTATTATATCTTATGCACAAGAATTACCTAAATTAAACTTTTTCCGAAACAGCGTCGAATTCTTTCTCTCTTTTTTTTTCTTCACTGTCGCAAACCCTCTCGTCTCGACTGGAGAAGAAAACGAAGAAAACAAATATATGCTTAATGTGAAACGAATCGGTGTGCTTTGGGTTTTAAACCCCCTTTCCACCGCCTTTGGCTTATTTAACCTTACTAACTTAACTTTACTAACTTAATATTATTATTATTATTACTAACTTACTTCTTACTACTTTCAGTGCGCATACCTATATATAAATATATATACAAATATTATAATAATATATATAATTATTCTATTTAATTACTAAAATTAATCCTTAATTATATACACTTAATTTACACCACTAATACCCAAATAATTCGTACAACACATTTATCTCATACAAGGGTCTCAAATAAATCAAATTAAACAAGAATCTTTTCATTAATAAACAAATAAAGACATATACCAATTCAATAAATAATTTAACATTTAAGGTAAAATAATTAACATAACATCATATTTGTAATATAAAATGTACTCAAATAGCAAATAGCATGATAATAATTAAAGTACACATAATGCATAAAATATATCCAAGTAATTATAAATTAACACATAATAATTTAAATGCACACAAGACATGAAATATATTTAAGCAATTAGCATATAAATAAATAAAATGCATCCAACACATGAAGTATATTAGCCAATGAGTAGTGAGAAACTCGGGTATCACATCCTCCGCTCCTTATAAAAATTTCGTCCTCGAAATTTCACTTACCTGTAGAGTTCTGGATACTTAGATCTCATCTTATCTTCCCTTTCCCAAGTGGCTTCTTCTACTTACTGATTTCTCCATAATACTTTGACTAATGAAATTTCTTTGTTTCTGAGTTGTTTCACTTCACGCAAGAGAATCTCCACTGGGACTTCTTCATAACTCAGATCTGGTTTTAGCTCTGTAGGTTCGCTTTTCAAAACATGTGATGGATTTGCAATATATTTCCTCAATGCAGACACATGAAATGCATTATGTATTTGGGACATAGATGCAGGCAAGTCAAGTCTGTAAGCAACTTCACCAATTCTCTCAGTGATAACAAATGGACCAACATATCTTGGGCTAAGCTTCCCTTTCTTTCCGAATCGCATTATTCCTTTCATTGGAGAAACTTTCAGAAATACCTGATCACCCACTTCAAACTCTAATTTTCTTCTTCTTTTATCAGCATAACTCTTCTGTCGACTCTGAGCGGTTTCCATTCGTTCTCGAATTTGTGTTACTGCTTCACTCATTTCTCGAATCAAATCTGGACCCAGAAGTTTTCGTTCTCCGACTTCATCCCAATGTACAGGAGATCGACATTTTCTACCATAAAGTGCTTCATATGGAGCCATTTCGATAGTAGACTGATAGCTGTTATTATAGGAAAACTCAATCAAAGGCAAAAATTTACTCCATTGACCTTGAAAATCTAACACACAAGCTCTGAGCATGTCTTCCAGAATTTGTATTGTTCTCTCTGATTGTCCATCTGTCTGTGGATGATACGTAGTGCTAAAAGATAATTGAGTCCCTAACGCTTTGTGCAAGCTCTTCCAGAAGTTAGATAAAAATCTGGAATCTCTGTCTGAAACAATAGTGGGAGGTACACCGTGAAGTCTGACAATCTCTTGTATATATATCTGAGCATAACGGTCCATAGAATATGTGGTACAAATTGGTAGAAAATGAGCTGATTTAGTCAACCGGTCCACAATCACCCAGACTGCATCATGGCTTTTAACTGTCTTGGGAAATCCTGTGACGAAGTCCATTGTGATATTCTCCCATTTCCACTCCGGAATGAGCAAAGGTTGCAAAGTTCCGGCAGGTCTCTAGTGTTCTGCTTTGATCCGCTGACATGTCAAACATTGTTCCACAAATCGAGCAACATCTCTTTTCATACCTGGCCACCAGTAGTGCAATTTCAAGTCTCTATACATTTTAGTAGCTCCTGGATGTACAGAATAGGGTATTGAATGTGCTTCGGTCATCACATCTTCAAGGGTCTTATCCACATCAGGTACATACAATCGGTTTCTATATCGGAGTACACCATTGTCTGTCAACTGGAAATCAGATGGTTCACCTAAAGAAAGGTCTTTCTTCACTTTAGCAAAGTATTCGTCATTCTGTTGTCCTGTGTGAATTCGGTCCAGTAAGGTTGGTCTAAGTGTTAAGGCCGCAAGTTTCGCTGTCACAAGTCCATGTTCAATCAGTTCTATGTTCATCCTCTGCAAGTCAAGGAGTTCAGGTTTCTGAATCAAAGTCATAGCTGCCACTTTTTCTGCTGATTTTCGACTCAATGCATCTGCTACTACATTAGCTTTGTCAGGATGATAGTTGATAACACAGTCATAATCTTTCACTAATTCCAAACATCTTCGTTGTCTCATGTTCAATTCTTTCTGAGTGAAGAAGTACTTCAAACTTTTGTGATCTGTATAGATCTCACAATGTTCGTCGTATAGGTAATGTCTCCAAATTTTGAGTGCAAACACTACTGCTGCCAACTCCAAGTCGTGGGTAGGGTAATTCTTTTCATACTCTTTCAATTGTCGAGAAGCATAGGCTATCACTTTATCATTCTGCATTAGTACACACCCGAGTCCATTCTTCGATGCATCACTGTAAACTTTAAAACCTCCAGTTCCGGTTGGAATTGCTAAGATAGGGGCTGATATCAATCGTTTCTTTAATTCCTGAAAACTCTGTTCACATGCCTCTGTCCATTTGTAAGCCACGCTCTTCCGGGTCAATTGTGTCAAAGGAGAAGCAATCTTGGAAAATCCCTCTACAAATCGACGATAATACCCTGCCAGTCCGAGAAAACTAGCACCTCTGATGGATTTGTAGGTTGTGGCCAGTTATTAATAACTTCAACTTTGCTTGGGTCAACTGAAATCCCTGCTCCTGATATCACATGTCCCAAAAACACAACTCGATCTAACCAGAATTCACATTTCTTGAACTTCGCAAACAATTGTTTCTCTTTCAGAACCTCCAGCACACTCCTCAAATGCACTTCGTGGTCTTCTTTAGTTTTGGAATAGATCAAAATATCATCGATAAATACAATCACGAACCTGTCTCGGAAGTCTTTAAATACACGATTCATCAAGTCCATGAACGCTGCTGGAGCATTTGTCAGATCAAATGGCATTATAAGAAACTCATAGTGCCCATATCTCGTACTGAATGCGGTTTTAGGAATGTATTCTGCTTTTATCTTCAACTGATGGTACCCAGATCGCAAGTCAATCTTCAAAAAGATCGATGCACTCTGAAGCTGGTCAAATAAATCATCGATCTGAGGTAAAGGATATTTGTTCTTGATTGTGATTTTGTTCAGTTCCCGGTAATCTATACACATTCGCAACGTACCATCTTTTTTTCGAACAAATAGAACTGGTGCTCCCCAAGGTGAGAAACTAGGACGAATGAAACCTTTATCTAGCAGTTCTTGCAATTGTATTTTCAGTTCTTTCAATTCTGCAGGCGCCATTCGATACGGTGATTTAGAAATAGATGACACTCCTGGTTGTAACTCAATCACAAATTCAATTTCACGATCCGGTGGCAGTCCAGGAAGATCATCCGGAAATACTTCAGGATATTCCTGCACAATTGGTACCTCACTAAATGTAGAACACTGTTGTCCTTCAATACTCATAACGATTACCAGATAACCCTCACAACCACTTTCCAGTAATCTCTGTGCTTTAACAGCTGATATTGTAGGAAATCTGAAGCGTTTCTTCATTCCGGCAAATGAAAATGATTCTTCTCCCTCTGGCTGAAACGTGATACTCTTTTTCTGACAGTCAATGGTAGCACCGTATTTCGATAACCAATCCATACCCAATATAACATCATAATCATTCATGTCCAGCACAATTAAATCAACATATAGTTCTCTGCCTTCTATAGAAATAACACATCCTCGTAAAATCTGATTGGTTTGTTTCAAATCACCAGAAGGAATCATCACATCAAATCTAGCTTCGGATAGGTTAGGTGTTCTACCCAATTTTCTCACATACTTAGTGGATGCAAATGAAAGTGTAGCTCCAGAATCAAATAACACATAAGTTGAAGTACCAAGAATAGAAAGCTTACCGGTGACAACTGGATTATCTTCTGCATCCTCCTTTGTCATAGTGAAAACTCGTGCTTGCATTCTCCCCTGGTCTCTTTGTACTCTCGGGCACATATTAGTCATATGTCCCCTCTGCCCACAAGAAGAACAAATTCTCGGTTCATCACGACAAACTCCAAGGTGTGGTTTACCACAATTTCGACACAGAGGTCGTGGTGGTGGTGGTGGTACTCCTCCCTGATCAGTCCTTGGACGTTTATCTGGTCCTCCCTGTTCGGGTCTCTGTCCCTGTCTTGGCTGGAAATAACGTGATGGTTGAGCTTGCCACACCCTTTTCCTGTTATCTCCACTCCACGGTGGTACTGGCCGCTGCTGGAAGTGACGTCGGACCTCTTGTGCATGTCTGATCCGCATTTCAGCTTGCTCAGCAGTCTGTGCTCTCTCTGCTACCTGTGCGTAAGTCACCCCTTGAATTCCAGCCATACTCACATCTCTGTACAACTCTGGCTTCAATCCCTCGAGAAACCTCTCTACCTTCAGTGCTTCAGTACTCACCATGTGCTCAGCAAACCTAGACAACTGCTCAAACTTACGAAGGTAATCAGTGACAGTCATATTTCCCTGCTTCAACTGTATAAACTCATTCATCTTCATTATTTTGACAGGAGTCGTGAAGTACTTGTTTCTGAAGATCTCCTTGAACCTGTTCCATGTCATCGCAGTAACATCTTCAATACTCTTAACAGTATCCCACCAATGTCCAGCGCTACCACGTAACATAAACGAGGCACACAACACTTTCTCTGTTTCAGGTATCCGACTATACTGAAACATGTTGTCTAAGGTTCTCAACCAGTCTTCAGCAGCTAAAGGATCAGTGACATCTTCAAAGGTCGGGGGATTCAATTTTCGGAATCGCTCAGAGACCAAGTCAACAAGATCAGCTCGTGGCTGTGGTAGATTCACATCAGCACGCTGTCTATCCGTATCTCTTTGTTCAATGAGTTGCTGAATTTGTTGTGCCTGACGTTCAACTAAGTCTGCCAGTCGACTAATAACAGCATCTCGATCAATAGCAGGAGTTGGTGTTGCCGGTTCAGGAGTTCTTTCTGGACTCTCACCATATCTATTCAACAAAACTTATCAGCCCTACACCATATGACCAATATAATTCACGATACACATAATATAAGCATAATTTAAATAAACACTTATAGGGCATAGCCGGGCTCCCGCAAGTTCTGAGCTCGTGTACATAGACAGTCTACAGGAAGCAAACCGTGCTCTGATACCACTCTGACACGACCATACTTATCACACACAATATATGACTATTCTAAATAAAATTCGATCTGAAAACCGGCTATAATTTTTTTTTAACATACGACATAATACTATAACAAACCCAACAACCTGTCATATTCATAAACAAGATTTCCACAAACCAGTAACTGTAAACTTCCAAACCAATATCATTACATGTTATATATTACATAACCCAAAATAACAAATGTACAACAACAACGGAAGCAAAATAAGACACAGTCCTGCCTGCAGGTCGTCATCTATGTACACCGCAACTCAAAAAGCCTGCAAAAGCGCCACAGCTACTCCAGTTTGATCATCAGATCACATATCATCAGAGTTACCTACAATGCATAAACTCAATGAGATTTATAAATCTCAGTAAGTAGAAATTATGCATGATGATGTGATTCTTTTGAAAACCTCCCCATGCATTCTCTTTTGAAATCACCAATTTATTTATGAAGACTCTCTAGGGCCCTATCTAGACACATTGTTATACACCGGAAAACTCCAACATCCACATCATCAACTGAGACGGTGGCCTACACCAGGTAGCCTACACCAGGTTTCCACATTAGGTTTCCCTGAGTCGCTTCTTCCCAGGTCGCCTCTTCCGAATCAAACAACCAAATCAAACGGTGGCCTACACCAGGTTTCCCCAGGTCGCCTCTTCCGAATGTACAATCACAATAGACGGTGGCCTACACCAGGTAGCCTACACCAGGTAGCCTACACCAGGTTTCCACATTGGGTTTCCCTTGGTCGCTTCTTCCCAGGCCGCGTCTCCCGCCCTCGGTGTATAATCAGTGGCCACTTTCAGAAAATCAATTAATTTCAATGCATGATATGCATGATGCTCGTGCAATTAATGACACTTAACAACATTCACATATTATTGAACATCACAGGTTCAGTCCACATCAATTATGGATCTCACAGACTCCTTTTACAACACGCATAAAGCTCACATGCTCATTCCACATCATATACAAAGCTCACAGGCTCATTTCATATAACATATAGAGCTCACAGGCTCATTCCATATAACATATAGAGCTCACAGGCTCATTCCATATAACACGGAGTATAAATCATATATTACAATCCACTTAATTTCACATATTATCACTTAAACATAAATAAATCACAAAATAATATGTTTATGCATCGTAGTTGCAAATGAATTTCTACTTACCTCAATTCCGCAAACAAGTCGATAATATAAGTCCCTAAAGCACCTTCCCTTATCGTATCTAACAGTTTATTACAAATATTATTCAAATCTACTAAATAATCAACTCTACTCAAACTTTCGTCTAATTAATAAAAATACTATTAAATCTTATGCACAAGAATTACCTAAATTAAACTTTTACCGAAATAGCATCGAATTCTTTCTTTCTCTTTTTTTTTTTTTTTCACTGTCGCAAACCCTCTCGTCTCGACTGGAGAAGAAAACGAAGAAAACAAATATATGCTTAATGTGAAACGAATCGGTGTGCTTTGGGTTTTAAACCCCCTTTCCACCGCCTTTGGCTTATTTAACCTTACTAACTTAACTTTACTAACTTAATATTATTATTATTATTACTAACTTACTTCTTACTACTTTCAGTGCGCATACCTATATATAAATATATATACAAATATTATAATAATATATATAATTATTCTATTTAATTACTAAAATTAATCCTTAATTATATACACTTAATTTACACCACTAATACCCAAATAATTCGTACAACACATTTATCTCATACAAGGGTCTCAAATAAATCAAATTAAACAAGAATCTTTTCATTAATAAACAAATAAAGACATATACAAATTCAATAAATAATTTAACATTTAAAGGTAAAATAATTAACATAACATCATATGAGTAATATAAAATGTACTCAAATAGCAAATAGCATGATAATAATTAAAGTACACATAATGCATAAAATATATCCAAGTAATTATAAATTAACACATAATAATTTAAATGCACACAAGGCATGAAATATATTTAAGCAATTAGCATATAAATAAATAAAATGCATCCAACACATGAAGTATATTGACCAATGAGTAGTGAGAAACTCGGGTATCACATGTAGTCTCAGAGGCCTTCCTAAAGGTAGTTCTGATCATTGTCCAATATTTCTTTACTACAATATTCAGAATTGGGGTCCGAAACCTTTTCGATTCTTCAATGCTTGGCTTAAGCATCCCGAGCTCATGCCATTTGTGATGGAGAAATGGAATGAATATTCAATTACTGGATGGAACGGATTTGTGCTTAAAGAGAAATTGAAGCTCTTGAAAAAGGACATAAAATTCTGGAGTATTGAAAAGTTTGGGGGGATTGAGAAGTCCATGGTAGAACTGAATTCTCAGTTCGATGAGCTTGACAAATTACAAGACGTAAGGGATCTTTCGGTGGCAGAGTGCAATAGGCTGAAAGAGATAAAATCACGAATATGGCAGATGAAGAAAGTAAGGAATAGCTACAACTTTCAGAAGGCTCGAATTCAATGGATAAGAGAGGGTGATGCAAATTCTGCATTTTTCCACATATGTATCAACAAGAAAAGGAGATATAATAGAATTGATGGGCTTATTATTAATGAGAGGTGGGTAGAAGATGCTGTTAGAGTAAAAAGTGAGATTTTTGACTACTTCAGAAATCATTTTTCATACATCCCACAAGGCAAAGTGTCTCTTAGAAATATGGTGAATAAGAGGTTGAATGATGGGGAAAATTCACTTCTCGTTAGCCCTTTTTTAGAGGAGGAAGCCAGGCTAGCAGTGTGGGATTGTGGCGGAAATAAAAGTCCAGGCCCTGATGGATTCACATTTAAGTTCATTCGAAAGGCATGGCCAATATTGAAGAATAACATTTTGTTTTGTCCTTCCTGGAGGAGTTCTATCAACATGGCAGAATTGTGAAAGGAGGCAATCCCAGTTTTGTGACTTTGATTCCAAAGAAACAAGACTGCACATCAATTAAGGAGTACAAGCCGATTTCATTAATTGGTTGTATGTATAAGATACTCGCCAAATTATTGGCAAACAGGTTGGCAAAGGTTATTGGATCGGTAATCTCAGAAAATCAAAGTGCGTTTGTGGGAGAAAAGTAAATATTGGATAGTATTTTTGTCCTTAATGAAGCAGTGGATTTCATGAAAAGAGAGAAGCAGAAGGGATTGATTTTCAAAGTTGATTTTGAAAAGGCTTATGATTCGGTGTTATGGAATTATTTGGATGATATAATGATGGGAATGAATTTTGATTGGAGGTGGAGAAAATGGATTAGAGGGTGCCTGTCTTCAGCCTCGATGTCGATCTTAGTGAACGGAAGCCCGACTAGTGAGTTTTTCTTACAAAAAGGACTTAGACAAGGTGATCCATTGTCACCTTTTCTATTTCTTATTGCTGCTGAAGGTTTTAGTTGTTTGATGAAAAAAACTGAGGACTCAGATGTTTTTTGATGGTGTTGAGATTGGAGGTGACAAAATATTGGTGAGCCACTTGCAGTTTGCTGATGATACAGTATTACTTGGTAAGGCATCATTAAAAAATGCCAAAGCCATGAAAGGCATACTTCGGTTGTTTGAAATTGCTTCAGGCCTTAAAGTGAATTTTCAAAAGAGCTCGCTGCATGGTACAAATATGGTAACAGATCATTTGGAAGTATTTGCTAACCTGATCGGCTGCAAAGTTGGCAAATTCCCATTCAATTACCTCGATCTTCCAATTGGTGCAAATTTCAGGAAGAAGGAAGTGTGGAAGCCTCTAATTGATCGATTTCGACGAAAATTGTTTGGGTGGGAAAGGAGAAATCTATCACTGGGAGGTCGAATCACATTGTTGAAATCGGTACTTTCTGCTCTACCAATATACTATCTCTCTTTTTTCAAAGCCCCTGAGTGTGTTATCTCAATCAT
>JAPKLY010003867.1:0-16834 GCA_026898435.1 Prunella vulgaris
GTGTGTATTGTTTTAACACATATCAAAGAATGTTTGTAATATTTCTACAACAGAAGAGGTAGATGCACTAAAACCTCTCTATGCTTATAACAACACATGTAGACAACTCAAATAAGTAAAAAAGTGGAAAGGCAAGGACATAAAATAGAACTTACAGCCGTTGTAATGTGGAGTGATAGAGCATGCTGCCAATCGCAAGTATCATATTTGATATGTGAAGGACACTAAACCTTTTCTCAAAACGTTGTCTCAGTGAATTAAAAAGACCAAAAACTCGGCTATATAGGAAGAGTGGATATAATTCGCCTCGCACCATTCGTGCGTAGAAGTCACAGCCTGTCATTTTAACAGTGGATATAATTCGCCTCGGCCCCAAAAACTTGACTGTCCACCTGCCATTTCTCAGTAATTGAACTTATACCTGCCTGATTGGTCTTTTAAAGATCGTCCTGATATGCTATTTCTTCCACAAATCCTACAGATAAAATTTCAAACATGATCTATGTTAAAGTACACATGCTGGTGTATAAACAATATATTAAATAAAGAAATGTTTAATAACCAAAACAACGACAAAAAAGGCAAATAATAGAATGGTGAATAAGGGAGCTTCAAAAGGATGTAAAATTAATTGCTTAGAGATCTCCATATTGTTAACTGATCAGCATAGAAATATGTTGGCAAAAATTAGATACAGAGGCTAAATGACAATCCATGACCTCAAATACAATGCAATAAGTACAGAATGAAATGCTTAGGTAGTCATTCACATTGGAATAGGGAAATGAGCTTAGCATTTTTTAGACAAGTTGGAGCACAGCATACTTATCATAATTAAAGTGCAGCTTCTACGTAGGAAACCTCAGCACTTGGAAATAACTTTAGGCCAGAAAAATCCATCCCTCCTAATTGAATTCATATTTCATGTACTTGTCCCACAAGACATGACAAAAGTAATATTTTCCAACAAATGATATGGCTCTTCCAAATAATCTGCTCGTATGAACAAAAGAACGAGTGTTATTATTAGACAAAGACTTCTACGCTACTATCAAAGTATCTAAATCATCTGCAGAAGAGCTTTTGTTTATACTAGTTAAAGCTAAAAATTCAAGTCCTGGTTACATTGATTAGGTTCAAGTAATGTGGTGTCCATCAGGCAAAGTTCAGACGAGAACATTGATAGGGAGTGAATGTGCCAGTTCCCAGAGGTCACTGGCAGAAGAACGATTTCTTTATTAACTAGAAAAGATTGAATATTGGCATTCAAATTCCGAGGATCACAGCCCTCGTAGCATAAGCCGAAGAGAAAGCATAAAAATAAGTTCTGCCCTCTGGACTCAAGCCTCTGTCAGAAGGCAGAGGCGTGGAGCAGCTATAGAGAATGACCATGCTGGAGGAGAAATCTTCCTTGTTACCTCTTACATCTGACCTCTGGGAGGTTGACTTACTTTGTACTCGGATGTCAAGGGTGCAGAGAAGAAAAGAACGGTTGTCGCTATCATTGAAACCTAGTATATAGGTGCACGCAATCAACCAAATCAGCATGGAGGAATATTCTAGTATTTGCTACCAATGAGGAGGTGCCACGTGTTGTACTATCTGCACCATTACAATGCATTGCTCCACTACCATGATCAGCTGTTAGTAGTGGTCCCAAAACTAAGGAAAAGACGGATATGCCCTTCTTGTGAGGAAGAGGGTATATATTGTTCTTTTCACATTTTCTTGGTTTTCAAGACACATTTTACACATACTTTCACACACTATCTTGCACACATTCAATAATTCATATTTTTGGAGGCTGACTTGATCGTCGGAGGGTCGACGTCGGAGCCCTCTCCGGCCTGACTTTGTGCAGATGTTGGAAGAAGAAGTGCAGCAGTGGAATATCCATCGGTGTCCAGAGAGCAGAGAACCAGCTTCTCGTTGAAACATTGGAAGAAAGGTAATATTTCTTCGATCTTTTCATTATTTGATTTCGTTGTTGAGTTGGGTATTTTTTGACCCGATCAACTGGCGTCGTCTGTGGGAATGTTTATTAGTTAAGGCGTGAGCTTCGTGTTAGCAAAAATCCATTACAAAGTGTTAAATCTTTGTGGATCGATGTGATTCTTGTGGCCTAGGCTAAATATTTTTATAGTTGTTCTTCAATATTGTTAGGGAATGTGATTGTAGTGCCCCTGATGTGTATTTCATGATAATATAATAAGATTTGTGTTTTGAATGAAAATGGCAAAGATCCTTGTAAAAATATATATAGCCGTTGGGAGGCGAAGAAACCGTTATTACCACTTTGGTATATAAAAACAAGCTTTTCAAAAAAGAACCTTGGTTACCTATGTGTGTTTATTTGAGTAGTGTAAAGCCAAGGAGAGTTGTACTATTGTATCATATTTTCTCAATATTCGTAACTAATGAAACTGGGAATGACAGGGATGGCTGACCCAAACCCTCGGAATTTGGGGTTAGAGTTTGAGGCAATGGCCAGCACTCCTGTGAGTGGGGAGGTACCAGTGGTCACAGCTCAGAGCACACCTACACTGCCCGGAAATGAACAGCCAGGCAGCTCCAATGTGATCACCTTGACGGCAGATAGCCTTAAACCTTTGATTCAAGCTGCTGTGAATCAAGCCTTGACGAATCAGGCTGCAGAAGTCATAGGGTAGAAAGAAACTCCTGTTGTGAATACTGAAACTCCCCTAGCAGGGGGGATGAGAGAAAATTGGGCCACGGGCATGTCAGAGGCTGGGGCACCGATCGAGCCCCCGGCTAAGACAAAAGAGGACCCGAACCTAGGGCCTGGAATGTGCCCAAAACATTACCTCATCCAATGGAAGATGTCCCAGAGGATGGGAATGTGCGAACCAGATTTAGCAGAGCAGCTGCCGCAGGGGGTACTGTAAGAGACGACAGACCAGATAACAGAACAAATATGGGAGAGACCAGAGACTCTCGGTTGGTTGATTATGCGGATGATTCTGAAGAAGTAGTGGAATCTGCTGCAGTAGCTACTACTAATCGGGTGATTAAGAAACAGTATGAGAAGACTACAAAGGCCGGGGGGCGTCAGGGGGGATCTCCCCTAACAGATGAGATTCTTCGTGACCCTCTGGCCTCTGGATTTAAGGCTCTGAACTATGACTATGATGGAACTTCAGATCCGCAGGATCATTTGCTAAGGTTTGAAAATGGGGCACTGTTGCATCAGTACTCAGAGGGAGTAAAGTGTCGGGTGTTTCTCACCACTCTTACCAAGTCTGCCCAGAAGTGGTTTAGTCAGCTGCCTGCTGGTTCAGTTCACTCTTTCACAGAGCTCAGTGATCTATTCTTGCATCAGTTTGCAAGTGCCAGAAAAATAGCAAAAACCTCCCTGTATTTGCTCAGTTTGAAACAGAAACCTCAGAAAAGTCTCAGGGCGTATATTACACGCTTTAATGAAGCCACCCTGGAGGTGCCCTCTGCCTCTGATGAAGTTAGAACTAATGCCTTGGCGTAAGGATTATTGGATGGGGATTTCTTTAAGTCGTTAGCCAAGAGGCACCCTGCATCCTTTGACGAGTTACAGGTCAGAGCTGATAAGTATATAAATTTAGAAGAGGCGAGAAGTATGAAGAAAGAGGAGAGAGGATCAGAAAAAAGAAAGGAGCCAGAAAAGAAGAGAGGAGGGTCTGAGAAACATAAGAGTGAGAAGGAGAAATCCCACCAGGAAAGGTTTGATGCTTACACCCCTTTGACATTGCAACCTGCTGAGATGTTAGAAATAGCAGCAAATATCCCTGGGTTCAAATTTCCTGCTTCTGCTAGAAGAGGTCCGAAGAAGCCTAGGTCAGAGCACTATTGCCAGTATCATAATGATTATGGTCACAAGACCAATGAATGCAGGCATTTGAAAGATGCTATCGAAAGATTGATTAGGGAAGGCTATTTGGTTGACTTTGTGAAGAGAGAGAGAGACATATATGGAGAAAAGAGGAAAGAATCCGGAGATAAGGGGAAATAGCTGATAGAAGCACCAAGGAAGGATGGATCGAACCAGAGGAGAGGATTCATCCAGATGATAGTGGGTGGACCAACGGATAGTGATTCAAACAGGGCCAGGAAGGCATCTCTCAGAGAAGGGAAGTACTGGGAGGATGGAAATGTCCATCAAGTGAGGATGGATGAGGATACACCTATGATTAAGTTTGAAGCAGAGGATGAGATCACTGGTCAGAGGCCACATAATGACGCACTTGTGATAACAACAGAGATAGGTGGGTATGGAATAGCTAGAGTATTCGTGGACACTGGGAGTTCAGCTGATATTATGTTTTGAGAATGCTTTGAAAAGATGAATTTGAATGTAGAGCTCAAGTCGGTGGATAGTGCCCTCTTCGGTTTCACAGGAGGGGCAATACGTCCCACAGGTCAGGTGTCGTTGTAGGTCAGATTGGGAAGGCCACCTTTATTCAGTGTGAAGATGGTTAATTTCCTAATAGTGGAGGCCCCGTCAGCGTACAACGTGATATTGGGAAGGCCATCCTTGAATCTGTTCAGAGCAGTGGTATCCACTTATTATTTGAAGCTAAAATTTCCGGTGGGAACGGAGGTAGCGGAGATCTGTGGAGACCAGTTATGTTCCAGAAAATATTATATTGATATGGTGAGGGAAGTAGTCAAAGGTTTGGGGCAAGCGAATAGAGGAGAAGACCCCCATGGAAAGGGATTAAAATTAGAGGAAATGATAGAAGAGAGGCTAGAGTTGAGAGTGCGTCCCAAAGAAGAGCTTATGCCAGTGGAGCTATTTCCCAACCAGTCGGGATATACCACTCTCATTGGTACCCAAATGGAGCACAGAGTGGCAGAAGCTGTTATTATGTGCTTAAGGAAAAATGCTGATCTCTTTGCCTTTAAGCCAGAGGACCTGATAGGAATCGACCCGGCAGTAGCATTACACAACCTGAATGTGAACCCAGAGGCCAGACCCGTGAAGCAAAAGTTAAGAAGGTTCGGTCCAGAAAAGGATAAAGTGATCCAGGAGGAGGTCCAAAAGTTGTTGAAAGCAAAACACATAGTGGAGGTCCAATTTCCAGAGTGGTTGTCTAATGCGGTGTTCGTGGCGAAGGTGGCCGGAGCTTGGAGGATCTGCATGGATTTCAAGGATCTGAATAAGGCTTGTCCTAAAGATCACTATCCACTGCTCAGAATCGATCAGTTGGTGAATTCTACTTTTGGATGTGAGTTGTTATCTATGATGGATGCGTATCAGGGTTACCACCAGATTTGGATGGATCGAGCGGATGTACCAAAGGCTTGCTTCGTGGTATCTTGTGGGACATACGGCTATGTCAAAATGCCGTTTGGATTAAAGAACGCAGGGGGCTACATATCAGAGGATGGTAGATGTGGTGTTCAAAAAGCAGATTGGAAAGAATATGGAGGTGTACGTGGATGATATGTTGGTGAAGAGCATCGAGGCGAAAGATCACGCCTCTAACCTTGAAGAAATCTTTGGTGTGTTGAGGACATACCAGATACGACTAAATCCAGCCAAGTGTGCTTTTGGAGCAAGGACAGGCAAGTTTCTCGGGTATGTAGTGACCCCAGAGGGATTCAAAGCTAATCAAGATAGAGTGAGGGCTATTCTAGATATGCAAGCGCCCAAAAACTTGAAGGAGGCGCAGAGGCTAAATGGGCGCATAGTGGCACTAAGTAGGTTCATTTCGCGATCAGCAGAAAAGAGTCTACCCTTCTTCAGGATATTGAGGAAAGGGTCGCGGTTTGAGTGGGATGAAGAATGGCAAAGGGCCTTGGAAGAGTTGAAGAGGTATTTGGCAGAATTACCTCGGCTGACGAAGCTTTTGAAAGGAGAGATGTTGTATATGTATTTTTCCGTAGGAAAAAATGCATTGAGCTCTTTCCTCTTGCGAGAGGAAGGGGGTAGGCAACTGCCAGTTTATTATGTAAGCAAAGTGATGCAGGGCGCAGAGGTGAGGTACACGGAGATAGAAAAAGCTGCATTGGCAGTTATAACAACTGCGAGAAGACTGAGGCCTTATTTCTTGGAGCATAAGGTCGTGGTTAGATCCCACATGCCACTGCAGAGAACTATGGGAAGACCTGATTTGTCTGGACGAATGGTTAAATGGGCGGTGGAATTGGGAGAATATGAAGTTGAATTTGAAGTAAGGTCAGCCATAAAAGCACGAGCCTTGGCCGATTTCATACAAAATATGGCACAAAGAAGAGAAGTCAGAACATGGGAGGCATATGTTGATGGCTCAGCCACTTCTACAGGATGTGGTGCTGGGATCTGGATAATCACACCTGAGGGAGAGGAGTTGCAGTTTGTCGTGAAGTTCGAATTCAAAACATCAAAAAATGAAGCCAAGTACGAGGCTCTGATCAGAGGAATGAGGATGCTTCAAGACATGGGAGCACAGAAGGCAGTAATATATTCAGATTCTCAACTGGTTACTCAGCAACTGCTGTGAACGTATGAAAGGAAAAATGAAAAAATGGTCAAGTATGCAGAGATGGCAATGCACTTGAAGGAAAAATTTGAGGAATTGCGAATAGAGCAGATCCCACGGGAAAGAAATCAGAGGTCTGATTATCTAGCTAAAATGGCGAGCTCTTTTGAAGAGGCTAGTGGAAAGATCACTTTGATTGCGGCAAATGACCAAGTAACTAACTTGGAAGTTGGAGCAATAGTAGCAGAGGCAGATTGGAGATCCCATATTGTTCATTATTTACTGACAGGGCAGAAGCTAGAGGGATATGAAAAGGTGAGAATGACGGTATATGCCCGATTTTGCATGATAAGAGAATTCCTGTACAAAAGATCATTTTCCCAACCATACTTGAGATATTTATCGGTGAGGGAGGGTAACTATGTGTTAAGAGAAGTGCATGAAGGATGTGGAGGATGTCATACGGGAGCTCGGGATGAAGCTCGAAGAGTGCTAAGGGCTGGGTACTTCTGACCCACCTCTTGAGAGATGCAAAAGATTTAATACAAAAGTGTGACAGATGTCAGAGGCATGGTCCCTTGATTCATGTACCAGCCAGGGAACTGGGGGTGATGTATTCCCCTTGCCCCTTTGACAAGTGGGGAATAGATATAGTTGGAAAATTTCCCAAGGCACAGGGGGGAAAGGCATTCTTAATAGTGGCGGTTGACTATTTTAGTAAGTGGGCAGAAGCAGAAGCCGTACAGAAGTAGATGAGGCAACAATGATCAGATTCCTGTGGAAAAACATTTGTTGTAGATTTGAGGAGCCCAGAATCTTGATATCAGATAATGGAGCACAGTTCTCGGGGGCCAGAGTAAGGAAATGGTGTGAGGAAATGGGAGTACAACAGAGATGGGTATCGGTTGCTCATCCCCAAGCCAACAGTCAGGTTGAGGTAACCAATAGAACCATTGTGAACGGAATTAAAACAAAGCTTGAAGGAAGTAGGCGAAATTGGCCAGAGCAGTTGGACTCTGTCCTCTGGGCATACCGAACTGGTTTCAAAACGACTACGGGAGAAACTCCTTTTAATCTGGTGTATGGAGCCTCTGCGGTTATCCCTGCAGAAGTAGGAGTCGAAAGCCATAGAGTACATATGTATGAGGAAAATCGAAATGCGAAATTGAGAAGAGAGAATCTGGATATGGTGGCAGAAGAAAGGGAGACGCACGGCTCAGAGCTGAAAGGTATAAAGCGCAGATAAAGGTTGCGTACAATAAAAAAGTACGAGGATGAAAACTAGAAAAAGGGGATCTAGTACTGAGAAGGGCTGATGCACTTAAACCAACTGGGAAGCTGGAGCCTAATTGGGAAGGCCCATATGTGATCGCCGAAGTGTTGAGAGGAGGAGCCTACGAGCTGCAGGATGAGGAAGGCAACAAGATGGCACGGCCATGGAACATAGCAAACTTGAAAAAATACTATGTCTGATTAGAAGAGAGAATTTGGATGATTAACAGTTTTCAATAAAAAGACCATGTATATCATGTAAGCATGGCAACATTTTATGAAATTCAATGAAAAGCTTCCGGGAGTTGCGATCCCTGGAGATCTTATAAGAACTTTTTGTTTTCAAGATAGAAAATTTTCAGAGGGGGAGGAACACAAGTTTTTGCTCTCTGACCTCTGAAAGTGTTGAGTGAGAAAATTTTATCTTTTCAAGATAGAAAATTTTCAGAGGGGGAGGAACACAAGTTTTTGCTCTCTAACCTCTGAAAGTGTTGAGTAAGAAAATTTTGTCTTTTCAAGATAGAAAATTTTCAGAGGGGGAGGAGCACAAGTTTTTGCTCTCGGACCTCTGAAAGTGTTAAGTAAGAAAATTTTATCTTTTCAAGATAGAAAATTTTCAGAGGGGGAGGAGCACAAGTTTTTGCTCTCTGACCTCTGAATGTGTTAAGTAAGAAAATTTTATCTTTTCAAGATAGAAAATTTTCAGAGGGGGAGGAGCACAAGTTTTTGCTCTCTGACCTCTGAAAGTGTTAAGTAAGAAATTTTTTCTTTTCAAGATAGAAAATTTTCAGAGGGGGAGGAGCACAAGTTTTTGCTCTCTGACCTCTGAAAGTGTTAAGTAAGAAAATTTTATCTTTTCAAGATAGAAAATTTTCAGAGGGGGAGGAGCACAAATTTTTGCTCTCTGACCTCTGAAAGTGTTGAGTGAGAAAATTTTATCTTTTCAAGATAGAAAATTTTTCAGAGGACGAGGAGACATATATATGAGCATATATTAGGAGCAAAGCATGAAATATATAAAAGCAGGAAAAGGTAGAGTAGAGTAATCTCAGAGTCAAAAGAACACATACGCTCTAAGAAACGATAAAGGGCACGCAGGCCCATAATAGAAAATAAGTGTTTGCAAGAACCGAAAGAAGAGAGAGAACAGTGACATTAAGTCAAGCTTTATCTCCATCGCCCATGCCGGGCCTAGAAGAAGGAATATCGGAAGTAGCAGCAGGATCGGAGCTAGAGGAACCGCAGAGGTCATAAAGCAGCGGACTTGCAGGAGGGAGAGCAGGATCGAAAGGGCCGGAGTCAGTAAGCAGAAGGGAAGCTTTCTTCATAACGGGAAGAAACCAGGGAGCATCAACAGGAGCATCGGGGTCGCCCTTGAAGTATGGAGAAGGAGTGACATCATCCTTGATCCGGGAAATGTCGAGCTTCTCTGAAAAACCTTTCTCTTGAGCTTGCTTAACAGCAGATCTAAAGCCAAAATGAATGAAATGACTAGTGTGGGGAGCCATATGCTCGAGGAATAAGGTGTTATGATGGTAAGCATCCAGTAAACCCTCATGCATCTCTTTAAGAAAGCTTTGCCCAGCAGCAGTATGAAGAATCATTCGGCTGCAAGAATCCACACCCCGGCTAAAGCCTTGGGCATCAGCCTCTGCTAATTGAACCTTCAAGGCCGCCAGTTGAGCCTCTGTGCTTGCCAGTTTTCCTTCCAAATCCTAAATTTGGGCGTTCTTATCCGCATTATGGCCACAAGCTTGAGTCAGTTCGCGGGCAGTCTTGAGAAGCTCCTGGTCCTTATGGTCCAGTTCCTTGCTCAAAAGATCCAAATCAGAAGATCCTTCACTGTCCAGGAGGCGAGCTTGAAAAGACAGAAACTATACATAGAAGGGAAAATGCATAAATCATCCCGATCGAAAAAAGTGAAAGAAATGAAAAGAAAAAAGCAGAGTCATGAGTACCTCGGCCAGTTTCGTATACATGGCAGTGCGAAGATGATCAGGGGGCAAGTCAGAGGGGTCAGCCACAAGGAAAGGAGGCTTAATTCCTTTGAAGAAAAAAAGTACAGCCTCTTCCTCGGAAGCCGAGGGCGAATCAACAACAGTAATTTCAGAGGAAATCTCTTCTTGAACCCCAACACGAGAAGCTTGCCGAGTCGACTGGCGAGTGTGTTTGGCGGGACCTTTAAGGGGAGCTGTGGAGGAGGAAGTCATCTTGCCTTTGCCTTTAGGCCTAACAGCAGCCCCATCCTCTTTCTCTAACTTTACGATAAGGGGAGTAGGAGCGGAGACAGTAGGAGGAACAACTTGAGCCCCATCAGTGGTACCTTCGGGATCAATCTCTTTTGAACCTTCTAATTGGGCTATAGGAGTGATATCCAACACCTCGTCATTCTCCAACAAGAGGGCATTCTTCCAGTCCATATCTGCGAAATAAGAGAGAAATCAGAAAGCTGCAATAAGAAGAACAAAGATCACCAGAAGAAAGAAAAAGGTGTATGTGTATATACCATTAGGATCGGTGGGAAAAGACTCTTGGGTAGTAAACCCAAAATGATACAGGGCATAGCTTTCACGCAAAAGCTCGAAAATCCTTGGATAGCCATTCTTAAAAACACCGTTGTTCAAGCGAATCATGACCCTCTGGTCGGCTTGGGGAATTAGTTTGGTTGTATGAGTAGATTTCGATGCTTTGTATTGCCACCGCTCACAAGAGAAGGACAATTGCCAGAGCGGGGAGTTACTACAAAGAAATACTCCCGCCAGTTACCATCAATACTAGGCGGCTTGCCCACAAAATGTGCCAATCCCTGGCTCCTAGAGCTAAAATAGTAAAATTCATCCCTTTTCTTAAGGTCGTGATTGACATGAAAAACCTCCGGAGTAGGATTCCCCCCTTTGGCTTCAAAGATAAAGTAAAAGGCCAGCAAAAAACGAATTGAAGAAGGAATTATCTGATTTAACGGAATTCGGTATAAATTGCAAACACCTGGGAGAAAATGGTGCACAGGAAAGAGGAGACCCGCATGAAGTTGAGAAACCCAGAAGGCTAAGGAAGGAAATGGAAGATAGGTGGGGCGCTCATCCTTAGTAGGGAGATCCACCAGGAAGTCATGGTGTGGTTTCAGAATATTCCTAAGATCGTCTAAGTCTTTCTGATTCAGGCGGGTATGATGTGACATATCATTCCACCGGAACCGACTTTTCTCTGGGACAATCTTGTGAGGACGAGCAGAGAGAGGAATAGAGCCGGAAGATGGGACAGAGAGCCCTAAAATGGCTAAAGAAGAGCGATGGGAAGAACGAGAATGCGATAAATCGACGGAAGAACTCTCTGCTCGAGAATTGCCAGAAAGAAGAGAAGCTTTTGACATGGCTTAGGTCAGTAAACCCCACAAAGATCAGACGGAGAGGGAAGAAAAAACAAAAAACATCAAAATTACGACATGCAGCAAGTAGTAATTAGAGGAAAGTGAAGAAGAAGAAGAGAGAATACCTGTGTCAAGATCGATCGTCGGAAAAGGCAACTCCACGTAAAATAAAATTGAAGAAGTTGGAATGGTAAGGACAATACGTTTTTGAAAAAAGGCAAAATGGAAATTACCTTTATGGGGAAGGGTGCAAATACGGAAGGAAGTCAACCCTTCCGTAGCGACACGTGTACGAGGGGGATGTGACCCATTTGAAAGGTCGCCGTTTTTTGAACGGCCCAGATAAGAAAGGTACAACCCGTAAGTAGGGAAGCGGGAATTTGAAAATAAAAAATCCACTAAGCATCAAGAGCAGATGTTAGAGGATAAAAAACTTCTTATTCCATGAAAATGCTGCGAACCTATTTCACATGGAATATGGGGGAGTAGTTGATAGGGAGTGAATATGCCAGTTCCCAGAGGTCACTGGAAGAAGAACGATTTCTTTATTAACTAGGAAAGATTGAATATTGGCATTCAAATTTCGAGGATCACAGCCCTCGTAGCATAAGCCGAAGGGAAAGCGTAAATATAAGTTCTGCCCTCTGAACTCAAGCCTCTGTCAGAAGGCAGAGGCGTGGAGCAGCTATAGAGAATGACCATGCTGGAGGAGAAATCTTCCTTGTTACCTCTTACATCTGACCTCTGGGAGGTTGACTTATTTTGTACTCGGATGTCAAGGGTGCAGAGAAGAAAAGAACGCCTGTCGCTATCATTGAAACCTAGTATATAGGTGCATGCAATCAACCAAATCAGCATGGAGGAATATTCTAGTACTTGCTACCAATGAGGAGGTGCCACGTGTTGTACTATCTGCACCATTACAATGCATTGCTCCACTACCACGATCAGCTGTTAGTAGTGGTCCCAAAACTAAGGAAAAGACGGATATGCCCTTCTTGTGAGGAAGAAGGTATATATAGCTCTTTTCACATTTTCTTGGTTTTCAAGACACATTTTACACATACTTTCACACACTATCTTGCACACATTCAATAATTCATATTCTTGGAGGCTGACTTGATCGTCGGAGGGTCGACGTTGGAGCCCTCTCCGGCCCGACTTTGTGCAGATTGTTGGAAGAAGGAGTGCAGCAGTGGAATATCCATCGGTGTCTAGAGAGCAGAGAACCAGCTTCTCGTTGAAACATTGGAAGAAAGGTAATATTTCTTCGATCTTCTCATTATTTGATTTCGTTGTTGAGTTGGGTATTTTTTGACCCGATCAAACATGTTAAAAGGTTGACGCATGCGGGTAATGTGATGATGTGTAATTTTACTAACTGATAGTTATTTTACATTGGTAGAAAACCCATAAAAACATCTGGGACATAACATTCCAGCCTCTAGATTACTTACATGAATTACCAAATCATACCGAGATAAAAATGCATCATGTACCTATATTTCTTTCTACAAATGTATTGTTCTAAATTTTGGTACCTCATGGAGATTCACATTTGAAATATTTTTATATGATTTTAACACATTCTTCAAGTCCCAGCAGAAGGTTCTCAATTCATTCTAGGCTTTGGAAATGAGTAGAGGAATATGTTCAGGAGACACCACATAACAAATTTTTAATGAGGGAATAAAATGAATTTAGAAGTTTTTTTGCCACATTTTGCCACATGCGAGTACACATATATATCACTTTAGGAAACAGATTTTTTTTTTTCTCAAATACACCTGGTCAATACAGTTTCTCTTTCAGATAAATAATCGCAGCTCAACAAGCTCCAAGAAGATGTCCAATTCATAAATCAAGGGGGTTGGCAATTAAACATCATACAGTTGAGATCATGTAATATTCTACAGGCACAAAATTTTATCCAATGAAAATGGTTATATAACGGATAACTTAATTAATAGTACCGGCGAACATCCTCGAGGTCTCCAAAAAAGGCTGCAGCGAATGTGAAATAGTCAACCCAGTAACCAACAGCGAACATTGTCACTTCCACTACTCGTTCATATACATTAACAGCTTCTTCGGAGCTGCATAACGTTGCCTTCTTATATGCACATTTCCCCAAATGCCAATTACACAATTGGAACTTTGACAAAAAGGAGTCATATGCTAAGGAAAGCATATTTATATCCCCTGCAACCCAAAAGCATGTGTAGATTGCAGCACACTGATGATACTAAAGAGATAATCATATATTCCAGCATTTCAAGATCATATGTTCTAGGAGGCATCATGCTCTCAATCAAAGACTTGTTCGCTTGGTGGTCCCAAAACATACTGACACTTCATTGCAGTTTTAATGGGATTTAAGGAATGTATAGACAAGCACGTAAAATCATTGCAGCACTTATGCATAAAAAGTTATGTACATACCAGAGAATCCTTTTCAATCTCTATAATCAACGATCTCCAGGATTTACCAATCGATCTTAGTCAGCAACAGTAGGAACGTTCGACATCAGCAACAGTGCGGTGAAGGTGGCGGGTGGAGCAGAGACGGAGGCGTCAGGTGGAGGCAGACTTCTCAACTCCTTCGCATTATTAAGATAGGAAAATGGAACTTTGCTTTGCTTATTCACCTTTCAGCCGACCTGTCGACTCCATTCACATTAAATTTTTCAGTTTAAATGAGTGATCAAGAAATATAGGAACTAATTGAGCCCCAACTGATTACACACATAGAATTTCTAAAAAAATTACCGGCTTCAAAGATACGGAACCGCTGGAATCATTGTGATCGTCGAGGAAGAATTTGTTCCCACTCCCCGAGGTGTGGTTAAATTCTGCCTTCCCTTGCTCTAAGCTCAACCCCAAGCAAGGGTGGAGCCAGGAACAAGAAAATAGGACTGGCTAAAAATATTATTCATTCTATTTTATAATTATTTGCACATTTTTTTTATACATTCTATCTACAATTGCTTGCGCACTTGAAAAAAAATATTTGTATAAATTCTACTCTCGTAATATTCACATATTTATAAAAAATATAATTTTTTTGTCGTTTGGGCCCATATTACATACGATTCAATTATTTTTTTTAAAATTTATACCCTTAAAATTTCATTCATTACATTTTCTCTTAAAAATATATGTCCAACTTCGTGGTGTAACATAAATGAGACCGTGGGAGTAAAATACAAAAATAAATGTCAATTTTTTAATGTTATAAGATAAATTTAAAAATTCAATTCAAAGATTATCAAAGTATAAAAATGAAATACACACAGTTATTTTAATTACTGCATTTTAAAATGACTTTTTTCTATCAAAATACCACACTTAATACATTCTATATATTTGCCAAAATATATATTTTTAAATGATTAAGTAATACTATTATCAACAAATAATTTAACCGTGTTGGTACGTGCCCATCCCCAAAAGTGGTTTGATGATTCAATTTTTGGTGGGTTCATTCATAATTTCTTTAATGCATATAAAAGAGAATTTTATATTTTAGGGTGGGCTACAGCCCTCCCTAGCCCATGCATGGCTCCGCCCTTGACCCCAAGGGAAACCCCCACCTCATGGATTCGGAATTGATTGGAGTGGAATCAGAAGTGAAATCAGATTCAGACCTCAATGGGCGAACTCTTAAGTGCAATTGGAGGTGAATCTTAAAATCAGTTGAAATTGGATGTGCATTTTGGGGATTAGAGTTTCATCAATAGGAATAAGAATTAATTTTGAAAACATAAATTTTAATTTGATTAAAATATATTAAGATATAATAATATTTTAATTAAAAGGATAATTTTGTAATTTTAATTTTATTTAATAATATTAATCAATTTTTTTAACAGTGCGATCGACTTATGCATAGTGCAATCGCTCTAGTGCAAAGTGCAATCTCTTCAAAATAATATTGTACGTTGGATCATGAATCCAACGGTATTTAGGAGGTTTACTGACGTCAGGAAGGGCGAACCCTTCCTGACCATAGAAAAACCCTACTAATTATATAGGGCAAACTATTGTATAAAATTGTTTATGATAAGTTCACCATGAACAAGTTTTAAAGTATCAAACATTTAACACGGTGTATCAAAAATCTCATTAAGTGTATCAAAAGTTGAGGTCAATAAAATTTATATATTGACTTCAACTTTTGATACACTTGATTAATATTTTGATACACTTGACCAAATATTTGATACACTTAAAAAAATTTCATGATAAGCTTATCATGAACTATTTTAATATAATACCCTACTCATTATATAGCTTATATATTTTTATATTGTGACTATTTTTGTCGGCAAGGGACGTAGGATCTTCAATTAACGTATCGATGAACACTTTGACGATGCGTACCTTCTGAGGTGTAGCTCTCAAGCTTGTCTCCGTCGCACTCCAGCCTACGGATCACCTTCACGTAGTATTCCAAATCTTCTTCATCCCCTTTTTCACTATATGTATTTAGCTCTAATTTTATCGTCTTTTACATTCTCAAACTTGCAGGAAGTGTTGTTGGAGCTTTTCGTGTTGGAGCTCGTTTCCTCGGCCATCAATGACTCCTTGTTGCACTCTATCATTGGATGGAATTTTCCATCGTCCTTAGTGGACAAACAATTAATATTGTAAAATGTGATGCCAACAAAAACTCACAATATTTTCACCTAGAGGGATTCAAGAATTAATAAATGTGACTAATCAACAAAAAAAAATAAACGAACACCAAATCAGACTAAATTCACTATTTTCTCTCTCTATTTTCACAATAAAAAAAACCATTGAAAGAATCGTTAGCTTTTTTGGTGCATTAAAAAAAATCGAACAACAAATGAGATGTACCTCACTGTTTTTCCTCTTCAGCATAAAGAAATTTCTGACTTACGGAAACTTTCGTCCAATGTTGAAATGAGATATGAAGGAAAATTGGATCTGTGGAAGAGCAGTGGTACATGAAAATGTGCTTTTCTTGCCTCCTTTTATACTAAACCCTAACTAGCTAGGTACAAAGTTCGTTTTTATTTTCTCTACATCAGTCGATTCGTCAGCACTCACTTCATTTTGCTTATAAGTTTTCAGATCTATTCGGTGGGAGATCAATTCACTTGCCTTGTGAGAAAAATTGATTAAAGTACATTTTTTAAAAAAATCACCCTTTTCTTTTCATTTATAGCCGTCAATTCAATATGCCAAATCGAAATTCAGTTTCTTCAATTATATTTAATTTTCCAACAAAAAAACAAAGAAAAGAAAACAATAAGCCCGGATCTAAACATCTGCCTTTCGACTAAGTTTGGATATCTTATCTAATTCTTTTCCCCAATTTGGTTTGTTACATATCTTCCCTTATTCTTTTCATATTAACAAAAAATTCAAAAAGGATGAAGATTGTGCAAATACCTAATACATATGGCCAATTGTCAATGTATAACTTCAATCTACCAAAAATCCCTTAAAATTAAAGTAATCTAAAAAATAATTATTTCACAGTGCAAAAAAATAGCATTTAGCTCAGTCCATATCCAAGAAGATGAATCGTTGAGAGGAATGATGAATCTATTTTCGAGCAGCAACATTTGTTTGGTCTTAATCAATTGTGAAGCTGTATGCATACATATATGTATATATATATATATACACATAAAAAAATCATTCCATTTATCAGTAGTTGTATATGGAAAAAGCTTCGATCGATTTTATCGAATTGATGATCCACAAA
>JAPKLY010003868.1:0-16833 GCA_026898435.1 Prunella vulgaris
TATAATATCCAAAGAATAATTTATAAATGAAAATTTAATAAATAAATTAAGTAATACTCAAAGAACAATTTATAATACTCAAAGAACATTTTATAATACCTAAAGAACAATTTATAATACCCATAGAACAATTGCTTATTTTTTCCATGAATTATTTAATTTTTCTTTTAGTTTAATTATTTACTTTTTCTTGGGGTATTGTGAGTTGGTCTTGAGATATTATAAATTATTCTTGGGGTATTGTGACTTGTTATTGGGGTATTTACTTATATTTGTTCTTGGGGTGTTGTTTATTTGTTTTTCGGGTATTAAGAATTGTTCTTGGGGTATTGTGAGTTGGTTTTGGGGTATTATAAATTATTTTTTGGGTATTTACTTATATTTGTTCTTGGAGTATTGTGATTTGTTCTTCGGGTATTGAAACTTGTTCTTGGGGTATTTACTTAGACTTGTTCTTGCGGTATTGTAAATTGAACTTGGGGTATTTACTTACACTTATTCTTGGGGTATTGTGACTTGTTTTTTGAGTATTGTAAGTTGGTTTTAAGGTATTATATGTTGTTATTGAGGTATTTTTGTATAGAGTTGTTTTTGGGGTATTGTGAATTGTTGTTGGGGTATCATAATTTGTTCTTGGGTATAATACCTAAAGAACAACTTATAATATCCAATGAATAATTTATAATACTCAATAAAAAATTTATAAATGAATAATTGATAAATGATAAACCCAAATAATAATTTATAATACCTAAGGAACAAATTATAATACTCAAAGAACAATATATAATACTTAAGAGTATGTATTGTGTGAAAGTGGTTCATATCATGAACCACTTTTTAACAAGGAAAAAAAACAAATTCATAAATATAAACCTTATATCACAAAGTGGTTTATAGCATGAAAATAGTTTATATAATACTTTACCAATACTCAAATAATAATTTATAATATCCAAAGAATAATTTTAAATGAAAATTTAATAAATAAATCGAGTAATACTCAAAGAACAATTTATAATACCAAAAAAAACATCTTATAATACTCTAAGAACAATTTATAATACCCATAGAACAATTGCTTAATTTTTCCATGAATTATTTGGATCTTCTTTTTAGTTTAATTATTTACTTTTTCTTGTGGTATTGTGAGTTGATCTTAGGGTATTATAAATTATTCTTGGGGTATTGTGACTTATTTTTTGGGTATTGTGATTTGTTATTCGGGTATTGAAAATTATTCTTGGGGTACAATTATAGTCACTGCAAAATAAAAACTCAATTCTCATTTTGAATAGTCTATTTTGTTGTCAAATTTACTTAATACCTCAAATCACAACCCTCAATTTACCTTCTCAATTAGAATGAAATCAAAATTATGAAGTGGTTTTATGTATTTTGTTCTTGGGGTATTTATTTTTGCTCTTGGGTATTTACTTTTGTTCTTCGGGTATTATTTTATTTCCTATTGCTCTCTATTCCTACTGCTTCCACGATGAAAATTACTACTAATATTCAACTACTGCTTCCATGATCATATCAATACCCCAAGAACAATTATTAATACCATAAGAACAATTTTGTTATACCCCAAGAACAACTTCTTAATACCCAAAGAACAAATGTTTACAATACCCCAAGAATAACTTAATATACCAAAAACACACAGTGCGGTGTGTAGTGTGTATTTTTGGAAAAAACAAATTAAATTTAAAATTGAAGCACACAAGTTTTTGCGTTATATAATATATATAGATAGAGAGTACATAATATTTTTCACGTGCTTCATTATCTATATATAATCTGCCCAACAATTAATGTGATTGGACACATTGGTAGACGACACGTAGTTAAGTTCTTATTCACGGACCACACTATATAGTATTAATTAAGCTGCTGCCGATGTACTTTTTTTCCCTTTTTTTTAAAACAAAAATCACCCCTCAGGACATATCAAATAGATAGCATAATGTGAAGTTATACAAAGCTAATCAGAAAAGACTAGATAGGTGAGCACAACAGGCTGTGCATCGCATCAAAACAGAAAGCAAGGCACAATAGGCTGAGCATCGCATCAAAACAGAAAGAAAGGCACAACAGGCTGTGCATCAAATCGAAGCCCAAAACTAAAAACATAAGAGAACAGAATCTAGAACAATACAAAACAAGAAATAAATACAGAGTATTATCTAAATCTAAATGAAGGGTGACCAATCTGATCCATCCGAATGAGTGTCAAAAGTAGTCTAGGTGCAGAGTGAGGGTAGACAAGATGGAGCACATGAGAGTCAGTACTAAAACGAGCCAAATAGTCAGCCGGACGGTTACCCTCTCTGAAGATGTGGGTAATCCATGTCTGAACCTGTGATAACTGGAATCGGGTGCGATCAAGAGTAAGCTGAATCTGTCAAGAGCCATAGCGATCAGTCTGAAGTAGGCGGACCACCTCAAAAGCATCCAGCTGAATCCAGATCGAAACATCAAATCTCCTCGCCAAGTGGAGCCTGTGCAAGAGCGTCTGAAGCTCGGCATCGAAGCTGGAACTAGCCTCCAAAGGCATGTAGAAGACCAACTTGAGGTCACCGAGGTGATCTCGAATCAACCCGCCGCCAGAGGCAACTCCTGTGTGCGGATCATAGGAACCATCGGTGTTGAGCTTTATCCACGGAGCAGGTGGAAGAAGCCAACGAACCAAAGTAGATTGAAAAGGTCTCGGGGGCGAAGCAATCCCAACAGGCATGAGGTCCGCAGGAGGCGAGCAACCACGCCAGTGGATAGGGAGGAGCTTCCCCGCAGCCATCAGTAAGCGCAAGTGCTTAATCACCTGCCAAATGATATGAGCAATAAAATTTTGATTATTTATTTGATACTTTATACATATATAATTGTTGATGAATGCGTGAAAATAGGACCTAGCTAGCATTTGATATATGCATAACATTAATTGAAAAAATTGTCAAACACCAAATAACAGGTGACTAATTTTATATAATTAATAGAGAGATGGTGAGCGAGAGAATACACTTCCCCAATCACCGGAAACCTAGCTTTCACCCTAAGCCTAGGAGCGCAACCGTGAGGAAATCCCCAAAACCCGTGAGAGATAGTAGAACCGGTATCGACAATAGGTTTCGACTGAATTGTGATAGATTGACCCAATCCCAGCAGGGGAATCGGAGCAGGGGAATAAAGGAGTGCAGTTTCTACATTACTAATTTTCCCAAAGATTGGAAATCCAAAGATTTAATGGAGGTATTCTCAAAATATGGCAAGGTAAAGGATGTAATCATACCTGAGAAGAGGAACAGAGTTGGTTGGAGATTCACTTTCGCACGATTTTATGATTGTGAGTCTTGTATTGATCTTGAACGAAAATTGGACAGTGTTTGGATTGGAAGCTTCAAGTTACGAGTGAACATCTCTAAATATGAACAACGAATATCCAGATTGATTAATAGCTTTCGGATGGAGGGTAAGATCATGAACCAAGCCTTTGTGAAGAAAAACACATCGTTTGCTGAGATAATTAGGAAGGATAGCAACAGCCACAAATATGAACCAAAGAAATTCGAGATAAAGAAGCCACTACAGATTGGTGAGGCCAAGAAAAACACGGCAATTGATAATGTTGTGATGCAGGGCTTGCCGAGTAAATACATACCAGGGAAGAGAGAATACGAATGGCTATCTGGTGCTATTGTGGGCAAGGCAATGTATTTTGAGAATTGGCCAAAAGCAGCATCTGAGATCAATAGATTGGGCTATAAAAATATAAATCTGAGTCCGCTAAATGGAGATTTATGGATTATTGTTGGAAAAAAAGAAAAAGACATACTATCCTTTTCCATAGAAGAAGAAGAGAGACTTCGTGAATGGTTCTTTGAGTGGCATCCGTGGGAGTTCAATGATGGAATCTCAGAAAGGAAGACATGGATTCAAATAACTGGTATTCCGTTAAATTTTTGGAACGAGTCCTTTATCCAGTGGTTAGTTGCGGAGGATGGTATCATCGTTGAAATTGATCCAGACACAAAATTTAGATGGAAACTAGATTCGGCCAAGGTGAAAATTCGAACAAATCACTTTAAGTTCATCAGGCGTTGTTTAACATGCACTTTTGGGAACCAAAAATTTTCGATTATGATTTCAGAAGATTTTTTAAATAATTCTGGTGATTGTGGTTGTAATGTTGATCCAAAGCGAAAAATTATCAACAAAATCTTTGTTGATCAAGAGAGTGATGAAGACTCCGACATGGAAATTGCCGAGTCAGTGGTGGCGGAAACCATTCAAGTGTTGCCGGAAGTTGAGACGGAGGTGGAAAAGACGAATTTAATGATGGATCAGTTGAATATATTGGGAAATTGTGAAAATACCGTTCCCCAAGTGGTGGTTAATGCTTCACTGGAAAATCTTGAAAATAGGAAGGAGTATTTTGAAAAGGGGTCACGAGTGGCGCACAATACGAAATTGGACGCGTGTATTGATAAGTCGTGTGAAGAATTATTGAATGGGGCAGCTTTAGGAGAATTCACGCAAGAAAATTGTATTCATGTTGGGCCTAATAATGATATTACTAGCCCAACAACAATTAAATCAACCCAAATAATTCCAGATAAGCCACCTCATATTATTCCAAGCCCACATAGAATTAATTTATGTCCTTCCAGAATACTTCAGAGAAGTGGCACCAGAAGCCCAAGAAATTCCATTAATGGAAGCCCAGGCAATGGTATTCGTGGGTTAACTCATACCATCAGTTACTCACCTATTGGGATTTGTTTGGGACCAAACCTAGACGTGGATCAGAATATTATGAGAGATGTGGCACAACAAACTGCGAGGAAGCCGCATCTATTATCAAATGTGAAAATGGTATTTCAGAAGAGCAAAAGGAATTTAACAATTCCGGTGGAATTATGTCAAGAATATCATGAAAGCCCTCAATGTCTCGGAGTCCAAGAAGTGGCAAATTGTGATCCAGATTTATCCTCTCCTGAACCTGCAGAAATGAGTAAAAAAAAGATGTAGAAATTCAAAAGAGCAAGGAGGAAAAGGTTGAAGAAGATTCATAAAAAAAGATTAACAAAGAAAAAAGAAATGGAGTGGGCGGCGTTCACGGATGGTTTTCGGGAATCTGCTGAAAAAGGTAACAAGGTCAAACATTTTGAAACTAAAGATCAAACCAGAAATGAAATTCCAGTGAAGTCGGTGATTGAAGAGGTCAAAGTGGAGTTTAATAACAGTGAGGAAATTGTGGCAATGGACGCGAAGGAAATTTGTGAATTGGGTAGACAATTGGGAGTGATAAATTCAGAGAATGAGAAACAGATTCTAAACAAGATTACGGAATTGGAGGAGAGAGAAGTGGAGGGGAAGAAAACAAACTTGAAACCTGTTGATCAATGAAGGTGTTATCTTACAATATCAGGGGACTGGGGAGTAGTATCAAGAAAGAGGAAATCAGGAAACTAATATGTAAGTTCAACCCTGAATTTGTGTGTATCCAGGAAACAAAGATGTCGGACCATTCAACTTTAAACCCATATTCAATATGGGGTAATGGGCATGAGGTGGGTTGGTTGGCAGTAAATTCAATTGGGCAATCTGGGGGCATTTGGAGTTCTTGGAATAAGGAGAAGTTCGAGCTCGAGAATGCTTGGGTGATAGATGGTGCAATTGCAGCTGAAGGGAAATGGTTGGCTACTGGAAAAAAATTGGTTGTGGTTAATATCTATGGGCCATTTGTGTCTCGTGAAAAATCAGTTCTATGGAGTAGTTTGCTTGTCAAAATGCAGAATGGTTTACCCAATTGCTGTGCTTAGTTGGTGATTTTAATGAAGTTTCTGTAATACAAGTGAAAGAAAAGGCAGAAGGATATATCAATTGAACTCGAATTCGAGAAATTTTGATGAATTCATATCAGAAGCTGGCCTAATTGATGTACCACTAATTGGCAGAAAGTTTACTTGGTCTAGACTTGATGGAAGATGCTGCAGCAGAATTGATCGAGCATTAGTCTCAGATGATTGGATCACTGAATGGGGGTCGTGTAGTGACACGACCATACTTATCACACACAATATATGACAATTCTAAATAAAATTTGACCTGAAAACCGGCTATAATTTTTTTTTAACATACGACATAATACTATAACAAACCCAACAACCTGTCATATTCATAAACAAGATTTCCACAAACCAGTAACTGTAAACTTCCAAACCAACATCATTACACGTTATATATTACATAACCCAAAATAACAAATGTACAACAACAACGGAAGCAAAATAAGCCACGGTCCTGCCCGCAGGTCGTCATCTATGTACACCGCAACTCAAAAAGCCTGCATAAGCGCCACAACTACTCTAGTTTGATCATCAGATCACATATCATCAGGGTTACCTAACATGCATAAACTAAATTAGATTTATAAATCTCAGTAAGTAGAAATTATGCATGATGATGTGATTCTTTTGAAAACCTCCCCATGCACTCTCTTTTGAAATCACCAATTTATTTATGAAGACTCTCCAGGGCCCTATCTAGACACACTGTTATACACCGGAAAACTCCAACATCCACATCATCAACTGAGACGGTGGCCTACACCAGGTAGCCTACACCAGGTTTCCACATTAGGTTTCCCTGAGTCGCTTCTTCCCAGGTCGCCTCTTCCGAATCAAACAACCAAATCAAACGGTAGCCTACACCAGGTAGCCTACACCAGGTTTCCCCAGGTCGCTTCTTCCCAGGTCGCCTCTTCCAAATGTACAATCACAATAGACGGTGGCCTACACCAGGTAGCCTACACCAGTTTCCACATTGGGTTTCCCTGGGTCGCTTCTTCCCAGGTCGCCTCTCCCGCCCTCGGTGTATAATCAGTGGCCACTTTCAGAAAATCAATTAATTTCAATGCATGATATGCATGATGCTCGTGCAATTAATGACACTTAACAACATTCACATATTATTGAACGTCACAGGTTCAGTCCACATCAATTATGGAGCTCACAGACTCCTTTTAAAACACGCATAAAGCTCACAGGCTCATTCCACATCATATACCAAGCTCACAGGCTCATTTCATATAACATATAGAGCTCACAGGCTCATTCCACATAACATATAGAGCTCACAGGCTCATTCCATATAACACGGAGTATAAATCATATATTACAATCCACTTAATTTCACATATTATCACTCAAACATAAATAAATCATAAAATAATATGTTTATGCATCATAGTTGCAAATGAATTTCTACTTACCTCAAATCCTCAAACAAGTCGATAATATAAGTCCCTAAAGCCCCTTAGCACCTTCCCGTATCGTATCTAACAACAGTTTATTACAAATATTATTCAAATCTACTAAATAATCAGCTCTACTCAAACTTTCGTCTAATTAATAAAACACTATTATATCTTATGCACAAGAATTACCTAAATTAAACTTTTTCCGAAACAGCGTCGAATTCTTTCTCTCTTTTTTTTTCTTCACTGTCGCAAACCCTCTCGTCTCGACTGGAGAAGAAAACGAAGAAAACAAATATATGCTTAATGTGAAACGAATCGGTGTGCTTTGGGTTTTAAACCCCCTTTCCACCGCCTTTGGCTTATTTAACCTTACTAACTTAACTTTACTAACTTAATATTATTATTATTATTACTAACTTACTTCTTACTACTTTCAGTGCGCATACCTATATATAAATATATATACAAATATTATAATAATATATATAATTATTCTATTTAATTACTAAAATTAATCCTTAATTATATACACTTAATTTACACCACTAATACCCAAATAATTCGTACAACACATTTATCTCATACAAGGGTCTCAAATAAATCAAATTAAACAAGAATCTTTTCATTAATAAACAAATAAAGACATATACCAATTCAATAAATAATTTAACATTTAAGGTAAAATAATTAACATAACATCATATTTGTAATATAAAATGTACTCAAATAGCAAATAGCATGATAATAATTAAAGTACACATAATGCATAAAATATATCCAAGTAATTATAAATTAACACATAATAATTTAAATGCACACAAGACATGAAATATATTTAAGCAATTAGCATATAAATAAATAAAATGCATCCAACACATGAAGTATATTAGCCAATGAGTAGTGAGAAACTCGGGTATCACATCCTCCGCTCCTTATAAAAATTTCGTCCTCGAAATTTCACTTACCTGTAGAGTTCTGGATACTTAGATCTCATCTTATCTTCCCTTTCCCAAGTGGCTTCTTCTACTTACTGATTTCTCCATAATACTTTGACTAATGAAATTTCTTTGTTTCTGAGTTGTTTCACTTCACGCAAGAGAATCTCCACTGGGACTTCTTCATAACTCAGATCTGGTTTTAGCTCTGTAGGTTCGCTTTTCAAAACATGTGATGGATTTGCAATATATTTCCTCAATGCAGACACATGAAATGCATTATGTATTTGGGACATAGATGCAGGCAAGTCAAGTCTGTAAGCAACTTCACCAATTCTCTCAGTGATAACAAATGGACCAACATATCTTGGGCTAAGCTTCCCTTTCTTTCCGAATCGCATTATTCCTTTCATTGGAGAAACTTTCAGAAATACCTGATCACCCACTTCAAACTCTAATTTTCTTCTTCTTTTATCAGCATAACTCTTCTGTCGACTCTGAGCGGTTTCCATTCGTTCTCGAATTTGTGTTACTGCTTCACTCATTTCTCGAATCAAATCTGGACCCAGAAGTTTTCGTTCTCCGACTTCATCCCAATGTACAGGAGATCGACATTTTCTACCATAAAGTGCTTCATATGGAGCCATTTCGATAGTAGACTGATAGCTGTTATTATAGGAAAACTCAATCAAAGGCAAAAATTTACTCCATTGACCTTGAAAATCTAACACACAAGCTCTGAGCATGTCTTCCAGAATTTGTATTGTTCTCTCTGATTGTCCATCTGTCTGTGGATGATACGTAGTGCTAAAAGATAATTGAGTCCCTAACGCTTTGTGCAAGCTCTTCCAGAAGTTAGATAAAAATCTGGAATCTCTGTCTGAAACAATAGTGGGAGGTACACCGTGAAGTCTGACAATCTCTTGTATATATATCTGAGCATAACGGTCCATAGAATATGTGGTACAAATTGGTAGAAAATGAGCTGATTTAGTCAACCGGTCCACAATCACCCAGACTGCATCATGGCTTTTAACTGTCTTGGGAAATCCTGTGACGAAGTCCATTGTGATATTCTCCCATTTCCACTCCGGAATGAGCAAAGGTTGCAAAGTTCCGGCAGGTCTCTAGTGTTCTGCTTTGATCCGCTGACATGTCAAACATTGTTCCACAAATCGAGCAACATCTCTTTTCATACCTGGCCACCAGTAGTGCAATTTCAAGTCTCTATACATTTTAGTAGCTCCTGGATGTACAGAATAGGGTATTGAATGTGCTTCGGTCATCACATCTTCAAGGGTCTTATCCACATCAGGTACATACAATCGGTTTCTATATCGGAGTACACCATTGTCTGTCAACTGGAAATCAGATGGTTCACCTAAAGAAAGGTCTTTCTTCACTTTAGCAAAGTATTCGTCATTCTGTTGTCCTGTGTGAATTCGGTCCAGTAAGGTTGGTCTAAGTGTTAAGGCCGCAAGTTTCGCTGTCACAAGTCCATGTTCAATCAGTTCTATGTTCATCCTCTGCAAGTCAAGGAGTTCAGGTTTCTGAATCAAAGTCATAGCTGCCACTTTTTCTGCTGATTTTCGACTCAATGCATCTGCTACTACATTAGCTTTGTCAGGATGATAGTTGATAACACAGTCATAATCTTTCACTAATTCCAAACATCTTCGTTGTCTCATGTTCAATTCTTTCTGAGTGAAGAAGTACTTCAAACTTTTGTGATCTGTATAGATCTCACAATGTTCGTCGTATAGGTAATGTCTCCAAATTTTGAGTGCAAACACTACTGCTGCCAACTCCAAGTCGTGGGTAGGGTAATTCTTTTCATACTCTTTCAATTGTCGAGAAGCATAGGCTATCACTTTATCATTCTGCATTAGTACACACCCGAGTCCATTCTTCGATGCATCACTGTAAACTTTAAAACCTCCAGTTCCGGTTGGAATTGCTAAGATAGGGGCTGATATCAATCGTTTCTTTAATTCCTGAAAACTCTGTTCACATGCCTCTGTCCATTTGTAAGCCACGCTCTTCCGGGTCAATTGTGTCAAAGGAGAAGCAATCTTGGAAAATCCCTCTACAAATCGACGATAATACCCTGCCAGTCCGAGAAAACTAGCACCTCTGATGGATTTGTAGGTTGTGGCCAGTTATTAATAACTTCAACTTTGCTTGGGTCAACTGAAATCCCTGCTCCTGATATCACATGTCCCAAAAACACAACTCGATCTAACCAGAATTCACATTTCTTGAACTTCGCAAACAATTGTTTCTCTTTCAGAACCTCCAGCACACTCCTCAAATGCACTTCGTGGTCTTCTTTAGTTTTGGAATAGATCAAAATATCATCGATAAATACAATCACGAACCTGTCTCGGAAGTCTTTAAATACACGATTCATCAAGTCCATGAACGCTGCTGGAGCATTTGTCAGATCAAATGGCATTATAAGAAACTCATAGTGCCCATATCTCGTACTGAATGCGGTTTTAGGAATGTATTCTGCTTTTATCTTCAACTGATGGTACCCAGATCGCAAGTCAATCTTCAAAAAGATCGATGCACTCTGAAGCTGGTCAAATAAATCATCGATCTGAGGTAAAGGATATTTGTTCTTGATTGTGATTTTGTTCAGTTCCCGGTAATCTATACACATTCGCAACGTACCATCTTTTTTTCGAACAAATAGAACTGGTGCTCCCCAAGGTGAGAAACTAGGACGAATGAAACCTTTATCTAGCAGTTCTTGCAATTGTATTTTCAGTTCTTTCAATTCTGCAGGCGCCATTCGATACGGTGATTTAGAAATAGATGACACTCCTGGTTGTAACTCAATCACAAATTCAATTTCACGATCCGGTGGCAGTCCAGGAAGATCATCCGGAAATACTTCAGGATATTCCTGCACAATTGGTACCTCACTAAATGTAGAACACTGTTGTCCTTCAATACTCATAACGATTACCAGATAACCCTCACAACCACTTTCCAGTAATCTCTGTGCTTTAACAGCTGATATTGTAGGAAATCTGAAGCGTTTCTTCATTCCGGCAAATGAAAATGATTCTTCTCCCTCTGGCTGAAACGTGATACTCTTTTTCTGACAGTCAATGGTAGCACCGTATTTCGATAACCAATCCATACCCAATATAACATCATAATCATTCATGTCCAGCACAATTAAATCAACATATAGTTCTCTGCCTTCTATAGAAATAACACATCCTCGTAAAATCTGATTGGTTTGTTTCAAATCACCAGAAGGAATCATCACATCAAATCTAGCTTCGGATAGGTTAGGTGTTCTACCCAATTTTCTCACATACTTAGTGGATGCAAATGAAAGTGTAGCTCCAGAATCAAATAACACATAAGTTGAAGTACCAAGAATAGAAAGCTTACCGGTGACAACTGGATTATCTTCTGCATCCTCCTTTGTCATAGTGAAAACTCGTGCTTGCATTCTCCCCTGGTCTCTTTGTACTCTCGGGCACATATTAGTCATATGTCCCCTCTGCCCACAAGAAGAACAAATTCTCGGTTCATCACGACAAACTCCAAGGTGTGGTTTACCACAATTTCGACACAGAGGTCGTGGTGGTGGTGGTGGTACTCCTCCCTGATCAGTCCTTGGACGTTTATCTGGTCCTCCCTGTTCGGGTCTCTGTCCCTGTCTTGGCTGGAAATAACGTGATGGTTGAGCTTGCCACACCCTTTTCCTGTTATCTCCACTCCACGGTGGTACTGGCCGCTGCTGGAAGTGACGTCGGACCTCTTGTGCATGTCTGATCCGCATTTCAGCTTGCTCAGCAGTCTGTGCTCTCTCTGCTACCTGTGCGTAAGTCACCCCTTGAATTCCAGCCATACTCACATCTCTGTACAACTCTGGCTTCAATCCCTCGAGAAACCTCTCTACCTTCAGTGCTTCAGTACTCACCATGTGCTCAGCAAACCTAGACAACTGCTCAAACTTACGAAGGTAATCAGTGACAGTCATATTTCCCTGCTTCAACTGTATAAACTCATTCATCTTCATTATTTTGACAGGAGTCGTGAAGTACTTGTTTCTGAAGATCTCCTTGAACCTGTTCCATGTCATCGCAGTAACATCTTCAATACTCTTAACAGTATCCCACCAATGTCCAGCGCTACCACGTAACATAAACGAGGCACACAACACTTTCTCTGTTTCAGGTATCCGACTATACTGAAACATGTTGTCTAAGGTTCTCAACCAGTCTTCAGCAGCTAAAGGATCAGTGACATCTTCAAAGGTCGGGGGATTCAATTTTCGGAATCGCTCAGAGACCAAGTCAACAAGATCAGCTCGTGGCTGTGGTAGATTCACATCAGCACGCTGTCTATCCGTATCTCTTTGTTCAATGAGTTGCTGAATTTGTTGTGCCTGACGTTCAACTAAGTCTGCCAGTCGACTAATAACAGCATCTCGATCAATAGCAGGAGTTGGTGTTGCCGGTTCAGGAGTTCTTTCTGGACTCTCACCATATCTATTCAACAAAACTTATCAGCCCTACACCATATGACCAATATAATTCACGATACACATAATATAAGCATAATTTAAATAAACACTTATAGGGCATAGCCGGGCTCCCGCAAGTTCTGAGCTCGTGTACATAGACAGTCTACAGGAAGCAAACCGTGCTCTGATACCACTCTGACACGACCATACTTATCACACACAATATATGACTATTCTAAATAAAATTCGATCTGAAAACCGGCTATAATTTTTTTTTAACATACGACATAATACTATAACAAACCCAACAACCTGTCATATTCATAAACAAGATTTCCACAAACCAGTAACTGTAAACTTCCAAACCAATATCATTACATGTTATATATTACATAACCCAAAATAACAAATGTACAACAACAACGGAAGCAAAATAAGACACAGTCCTGCCTGCAGGTCGTCATCTATGTACACCGCAACTCAAAAAGCCTGCAAAAGCGCCACAGCTACTCCAGTTTGATCATCAGATCACATATCATCAGAGTTACCTACAATGCATAAACTCAATGAGATTTATAAATCTCAGTAAGTAGAAATTATGCATGATGATGTGATTCTTTTGAAAACCTCCCCATGCATTCTCTTTTGAAATCACCAATTTATTTATGAAGACTCTCTAGGGCCCTATCTAGACACATTGTTATACACCGGAAAACTCCAACATCCACATCATCAACTGAGACGGTGGCCTACACCAGGTAGCCTACACCAGGTTTCCACATTAGGTTTCCCTGAGTCGCTTCTTCCCAGGTCGCCTCTTCCGAATCAAACAACCAAATCAAACGGTGGCCTACACCAGGTTTCCCCAGGTCGCCTCTTCCGAATGTACAATCACAATAGACGGTGGCCTACACCAGGTAGCCTACACCAGGTAGCCTACACCAGGTTTCCACATTGGGTTTCCCTTGGTCGCTTCTTCCCAGGCCGCGTCTCCCGCCCTCGGTGTATAATCAGTGGCCACTTTCAGAAAATCAATTAATTTCAATGCATGATATGCATGATGCTCGTGCAATTAATGACACTTAACAACATTCACATATTATTGAACATCACAGGTTCAGTCCACATCAATTATGGATCTCACAGACTCCTTTTACAACACGCATAAAGCTCACATGCTCATTCCACATCATATACAAAGCTCACAGGCTCATTTCATATAACATATAGAGCTCACAGGCTCATTCCATATAACATATAGAGCTCACAGGCTCATTCCATATAACACGGAGTATAAATCATATATTACAATCCACTTAATTTCACATATTATCACTTAAACATAAATAAATCACAAAATAATATGTTTATGCATCGTAGTTGCAAATGAATTTCTACTTACCTCAATTCCGCAAACAAGTCGATAATATAAGTCCCTAAAGCACCTTCCCTTATCGTATCTAACAGTTTATTACAAATATTATTCAAATCTACTAAATAATCAACTCTACTCAAACTTTCGTCTAATTAATAAAAATACTATTAAATCTTATGCACAAGAATTACCTAAATTAAACTTTTACCGAAATAGCATCGAATTCTTTCTTTCTCTTTTTTTTTTTTTTTCACTGTCGCAAACCCTCTCGTCTCGACTGGAGAAGAAAACGAAGAAAACAAATATATGCTTAATGTGAAACGAATCGGTGTGCTTTGGGTTTTAAACCCCCTTTCCACCGCCTTTGGCTTATTTAACCTTACTAACTTAACTTTACTAACTTAATATTATTATTATTATTACTAACTTACTTCTTACTACTTTCAGTGCGCATACCTATATATAAATATATATACAAATATTATAATAATATATATAATTATTCTATTTAATTACTAAAATTAATCCTTAATTATATACACTTAATTTACACCACTAATACCCAAATAATTCGTACAACACATTTATCTCATACAAGGGTCTCAAATAAATCAAATTAAACAAGAATCTTTTCATTAATAAACAAATAAAGACATATACAAATTCAATAAATAATTTAACATTTAAAGGTAAAATAATTAACATAACATCATATGAGTAATATAAAATGTACTCAAATAGCAAATAGCATGATAATAATTAAAGTACACATAATGCATAAAATATATCCAAGTAATTATAAATTAACACATAATAATTTAAATGCACACAAGGCATGAAATATATTTAAGCAATTAGCATATAAATAAATAAAATGCATCCAACACATGAAGTATATTGACCAATGAGTAGTGAGAAACTCGGGTATCACATGTAGTCTCAGAGGCCTTCCTAAAGGTAGTTCTGATCATTGTCCAATATTTCTTTACTACAATATTCAGAATTGGGGTCCGAAACCTTTTCGATTCTTCAATGCTTGGCTTAAGCATCCCGAGCTCATGCCATTTGTGATGGAGAAATGGAATGAATATTCAATTACTGGATGGAACGGATTTGTGCTTAAAGAGAAATTGAAGCTCTTGAAAAAGGACATAAAATTCTGGAGTATTGAAAAGTTTGGGGGGATTGAGAAGTCCATGGTAGAACTGAATTCTCAGTTCGATGAGCTTGACAAATTACAAGACGTAAGGGATCTTTCGGTGGCAGAGTGCAATAGGCTGAAAGAGATAAAATCACGAATATGGCAGATGAAGAAAGTAAGGAATAGCTACAACTTTCAGAAGGCTCGAATTCAATGGATAAGAGAGGGTGATGCAAATTCTGCATTTTTCCACATATGTATCAACAAGAAAAGGAGATATAATAGAATTGATGGGCTTATTATTAATGAGAGGTGGGTAGAAGATGCTGTTAGAGTAAAAAGTGAGATTTTTGACTACTTCAGAAATCATTTTTCATACATCCCACAAGGCAAAGTGTCTCTTAGAAATATGGTGAATAAGAGGTTGAATGATGGGGAAAATTCACTTCTCGTTAGCCCTTTTTTAGAGGAGGAAGCCAGGCTAGCAGTGTGGGATTGTGGCGGAAATAAAAGTCCAGGCCCTGATGGATTCACATTTAAGTTCATTCGAAAGGCATGGCCAATATTGAAGAATAACATTTTGTTTTGTCCTTCCTGGAGGAGTTCTATCAACATGGCAGAATTGTGAAAGGAGGCAATCCCAGTTTTGTGACTTTGATTCCAAAGAAACAAGACTGCACATCAATTAAGGAGTACAAGCCGATTTCATTAATTGGTTGTATGTATAAGATACTCGCCAAATTATTGGCAAACAGGTTGGCAAAGGTTATTGGATCGGTAATCTCAGAAAATCAAAGTGCGTTTGTGGGAGAAAAGTAAATATTGGATAGTATTTTTGTCCTTAATGAAGCAGTGGATTTCATGAAAAGAGAGAAGCAGAAGGGATTGATTTTCAAAGTTGATTTTGAAAAGGCTTATGATTCGGTGTTATGGAATTATTTGGATGATATAATGATGGGAATGAATTTTGATTGGAGGTGGAGAAAATGGATTAGAGGGTGCCTGTCTTCAGCCTCGATGTCGATCTTAGTGAACGGAAGCCCGACTAGTGAGTTTTTCTTACAAAAAGGACTTAGACAAGGTGATCCATTGTCACCTTTTCTATTTCTTATTGCTGCTGAAGGTTTTAGTTGTTTGATGAAAAAAACTGAGGACTCAGATGTTTTTTGATGGTGTTGAGATTGGAGGTGACAAAATATTGGTGAGCCACTTGCAGTTTGCTGATGATACAGTATTACTTGGTAAGGCATCATTAAAAAATGCCAAAGCCATGAAAGGCATACTTCGGTTGTTTGAAATTGCTTCAGGCCTTAAAGTGAATTTTCAAAAGAGCTCGCTGCATGGTACAAATATGGTAACAGATCATTTGGAAGTATTTGCTAACCTGATCGGCTGCAAAGTTGGCAAATTCCCATTCAATTACCTCGATCTTCCAATTGGTGCAAATTTCAGGAAGAAGGAAGTGTGGAAGCCTCTAATTGATCGATTTCGACGAAAATTGTTTGGGTGGGAAAGGAGAAATCTATCACTGGGAGGTCGAATCACATTGTTGAAATCGGTACTTTCTGCTCTACCAATATACTATCTCTCTTTTTTCAAAGCCCCTGAGTGTGTTATCTCAATCAT
>JAPKLY010003869.1:0-16830 GCA_026898435.1 Prunella vulgaris
GATTAGGATTAAGAAGATAAATAAAAATAAGTAAAAAATATAAATATAAATATTTTTTTTAAAAAAGACCGGTTTAACCGGTTCTGACCGGTTTTGAGCGGGTTTGACCGGTTCAACCGTAAAAACGGTTTTTTTGGTGTAACCGGACCGGTTCCGTGACCGGTTCCCGGTTCAACCGGTTGAACCGGCCGGTTCTGTCCGGTTCTGAAAACAGTGAATGCAGTATCGGATTTGCACCCGCACCCTTTTTAGGGGTAAGATTCTTGAATTCTCGTGTCGGATTCTCCACGTGGCGAATCCAGCTAACGGATTCTCGAATCCACTGCACGAATTATATTTATAAGCATTAAATATATTATTTAAATTAAATTTTATTATTTCGTATAATTTAAATTGACAGTGTGACACTCGTTTTAGATTGAATTTACTACTAATGATTTATGTATTGAACTAATGTAACTCGAATTGATATTTTTTACATAATTATATTATATTATTGTATATACTCAAAATTTAGGTGATAAAAAATATAAATGATTTATAATTCATTTATAATTTTTTTTATAAAAAATATATTTTTTAGATATTATATATAATAAAATATAATAAATAGACGTATCCTTAACGAATCGCACCCTAATTTTTAAAAAAACTCGTATCCCCGAACTCGTATCGTATAGGCGCACCCGCATTTGCTTATCCGCATCCATGCAACATAGGTACACATTTTATCTCATAAAAATTTGCACACTTTTTTTATTTGAATATTCCATATAAATTTTTATACTACTTAAAAAATATATCAATTTTCATGCACAGACACAAACCTACACATATATGTATCTATATGCCACTAATGGTACAGAAGGAGTATATATTTGATAAATTATAACTATTCTAACAATAATTTTTTCTCTATGCGCACCGAGCTATATAATATAATTCTAAAAATTCGCCACTTGTTTAATTGTAACAGGAATAATTTTTTAATAAAAATAAGAATAATTTTTCAATAATTATAATATAACTTTTTAAAAGTATAATTGCATTGAACATGAGAAAATGGCATACGACCAAGCAAATAAGTCCGTATATGTATTTGGATTCAAGCCCAACAGAAAATGGGATATAGTTTTATTATATCTCATGATATTGAATACTATTTCCACCTTTTTTTTTTTTTTTTAGTATTTCACCCCAATTTTGTTCTTCATTTTAGAAATAAGTTTTAAAAGATAAAATTACCCTTTAAATATATTTCACAATTAAAAATATCAGTTCACCCCCCTTCAAAACCTAAATTTGAATGATTGTCACTCCACAATTCTTTAACCACATTTTATCGAACAAAAATGTTATAATTTTTTTTTTCGCAACATGATTTTAATACAAGATCATAATAATTTTTTATATGCACATTAATGGTTTTTACGTACATTTTTCAAATCTATTTTTAAAAAAAATTCGAACATATTTGTTCCACACTGGTTGGTGGAACAAATGCAAAATGCTCGGAAAAAAATTTCGAACATTTGTACTTTGTTCGAAAAAAAATTTCAAACATTTTGCATTTGTTTGAAAAAAATTTAAAAACTTTTGTTCGAAAATTTTGATGGAACAAATGCCTCCAGTGATTTTTTTGCGTTTTTCGTTCCGTTTTGTCCGACGAAATTTTGCAAACGATTTCTAATGCTAATATTTGTAATAGTGACAACAAAAATTCATTCAAAACATACAAAATCATTTAAAACCTTTCAATATATAAAACTAATTTAAACCCTAAAACTAATAAATTCTTAAATATATTCATCATAAATTCTACGGTGGTGGTGGTAGTGGGCGTCCGTAAAAATTACGGTGGTGGTGGTGCCGGAGGTCGGCGATGGACATCGTCGGAAGAAGGTATCGTATATTTTTTCTTCTTGTTTTTTAATGTGGGGTGAACTTACAAAATAATGAAAGAAGTTAAATTGAAACAACTAAGGGTGATGAACTGAAATTTTTTGGCGGTGAAGTGAAGAGTGGGGTGAACTATGCAATAATTGGCGGGAAAATATCCGCGTCCTATTGAATATCTGAAGGTGCAATCAATTTCTTATATAAATAAAAGTTCTGTGAGATCTTCTCCCGTCAAAAAAACTGCATTTATTAATAAAAATATTATTACTTTTAAAAATAATAAAATATTTATAAAAAGGATAATATTTTTATAAAAAGTAGCTATCACTTATTATTAAAACTTTATTATTTTTTATTAAAATATTATCATTTTTCAAAGTAATATTTTTTTATTAATAAGTGACAGGTTTCATATCATAACGATCTCATAATAACTTTCCATGGAAGTGCGCGAGGCGAGGGCCAAATTTCCGGCGTCAGGTGAGGCCGATGAAGGGCGTGAGGCGAGGACCGATTTTCTAGTTTTTTTTTTTATCGATAAATGTTAGTGGTTAGTAATTAGAAGTTAGTTCACCGAGTACCGATAAAAGAAAAAGAAGTTAGTTCACCAAGTCTCCATACATTCATATATCTCTAAGTCAACCTTATATCTTCCTCCTATTCGTTCCCAAAGTGAATCGAACCCGGCGTGTACGTATGTATAGCTAACTAATCATATCTTTAATCACAGCTTATGTATGTATATATAGGCCGTTGAGTTTGAGGCGGAGGACCAGTCCAGTGAGTTTGAAGTGTGAGGCTGCTATGTATGTATGTATAGTGCTTGTTCTAGTTTTCAGTATGGTGAGGGGAGTGATTGTGAGTAATTTTTTTTTTTCTGGGCTTTTGGTTTTTTAATGTAATTATTTTAGTTGATTGTAATTTTTATGGTATATATAACTCTGAAGTTGAAGCTGTTCAAATTTTTGGTGTTAAATTTGGGGTTCAATTTTAGTGGTTAGTTAAAGTGCTGATAAAATATTGTAAAAATCCACTTAGTGCAGACACACTTTGGTAAAATATTATAGAAATATACTCTTCCGAAATAGCATCTATCGAAAAATACAAATACTTTTCTGTCGAAAATAATTTATTCGATATTTTTGCATGATCCGTCGTGAACAGTAAAAAAAGTCAATCAAATCAACATGAATAGTAACTGCGAAACATTAATAGTAACCATCAAATCATGTACTTTTTTTTCTTATTGTAATTACTTAAAGTTCTTCCGCTAATATGTATTTGGACTCTTAAAAGTTCCTCTAGTTGTAAGTCCCTATTAATTTTTTATATATAAGTATATTAGTATATATAATATAATTATTTTTTAAATATTTAAGTATATTAATATATATAATATAAGTATATTATGTAATATAAATAGTAAATACTGTGCAAGTTCGATTATGCTCTCGAACTGAGTATTTATAAGCTCAAACTTGAACTCACGAGCTACTCGAGTCGATTTTTTTTTTAAGAGTCAAGCACAAGTAGCTTGCTAATTGGCTCAACACTCACTCACACCCCTACATATGATATAGAGTTGTCTGTTGAATGTATTGTAATTTTTTACTTAATCTCATATAGTTCATTAGCATCTTATCTGCAAATGATCTGATTATTGGAATTTACTTAATTTTGTCATGTAATTTTGTGAATATATTGTAATTTCGGGGTAACGATCCTGAAAATGGGAAAAAATTATTCAATCTTCGTCATGCATTTTTAAGGAATGTGGTCGAGAGAATATTTGATATTTTTAAATTAAGGTTCAAAATTTTTAAGTAAGCACCTCCATTTTTTTAAAGACATAACTTGTATTAGCATGTGCAATTTTACATAACTTTCTTCTCAAAGAATGTCATTCTGATGAATTTTCAATTGAATCGGTGGACAAATCTTCATCTTCAACATTATCAATTAATGAAGACCATAATTTTTGAGTCTATTATTCAAACTCAAGAGCAAGAGCAACAAGATATTAATGTTTGGAGGACTAGTATATCTATGTATATGTTGATCGATGTTATTTAGGAGGACATGATATTACGAAAATTATTTTTTCTCTTTTAAATTCGAATTTATGAAAAAAAAAATCTTGAACATTTTCCCTATTTAAATCAAATCGTACGTCACAAATTCATAAAATCCTACAAAGTCCACATACTCCCAAAATCATTAAAATCCTGATTTAAAAATACTGCAAAATCTTTTAAACTCATATGACTTTTTTAAGCTAAAAAATTATATAAAATCCTAACTCTATACATCCCCGAAATGAGTAAGTCTTCTGTGCACCAGTTACACTGTGCAATTCAAGTGTATTTTTAAAAAGTTACACAATTTATTACTGAAAAGTTGAACAAATTATTAATGAAAAGTTACACTATGAATGATACACTTTTCAGTAATAACATGTGTAACTTTTCAGTAATATTTTGTGTAACTTTTAAAAAATGAACTTGAGTTGCATCTTGTAACTGATGCATACAAGACTAATCCCCCCGGAGTAAGTCTCTTGTGCACCAGTTACACCGTGCAACTCAAGTGTATTTTTAAACAGTTACACTATTTATTACTGAAAAGTTACACTATTAAAGATACATTTTTCAGTAATAACATGTGTGACTTGTTATTACCTGATTATTTCGTATGTGGCTTGGATCAGGATAACAATAAGAGTAAAGAATACTCGAATAATCGTGCGAAATAAATATAAAGAACACCGAGATTTGCCCAGGTCTTATATTGCAAGAGCTGGGACTTAAGTAAAGTCTATTGATTGTGTAAAGGTTCGAATCCTTACAATGATGGCCTTAAAGCCATATTTATAGAGAAATCTAAACAAGGCATGTGCATCAATTACTCTGTGCTAGTCAACAAAAACGTTACAAAAGTTATTATAGAAAGTCTTCCATAATAAATGTCAGCTTCCATGTACGGCCTCTGATCGGCACTAATTATGCTGCATATTTGGCGTAATTGCTGTAATTACTCTTGGTGTGTTGACTTTGAGTATGCTCGTGCTCGTCGACATGTGTCTTGCTCATGCTTGTCGACATGTACCTTGCTCGTGCTCGTCGACATGTACCTTGCTCGTGCTCGTCGACATGTACCTTGCTCGGGCTCGTCGACATGTACCTGGCTCGTGTTCGTCGACATGTACCTTGCTCGGGCTCGTCGACATGTACCTGGCTCGTGTTCGTCGACATGTGTCTTGCAATATTGAGTTTGGGCTTCATATAATAATTTATGAGCCTGAGCCCATATTATTAAATTATTGTTGCCACAACAATTGCCCCCTACTTTTGATGTGCTTAATTTTATAAAGTGCAGCACATTAAAAGTAAGTCTTGTAAGTAAAATTTTCTGATGTTGTTGACGTCGCTCCACATATATCTGAGTCTTTAAACCGTCTTGAAGGAGATATTAATTTTTTATTTTTTTTTAATTTTTCTGAGGCAGAAACGACTTCATTGCTACTACGTAGACTATGAAATCTTGTCTCAAAAATAATTAAAAATCTAGCAACTCCTTGAGACTGACCTTCATTGTTTCGAATTTTCGATACTCTTGAGACGAACAGGAGGAATTATATGTAATGTAGGAGTCCTGAAATTCTAATCGAGTGTGCTTGAATTAAATCATAAGCATATTGGCCCAAATTCCTTGTAATGTGTCGGCCCAAAAAATGAAGCCCACAACTAATTTGAATTCCTTTTTCATGATTATAGAAATTCTTCAATTGATTTATTTCAATCAATTATCTGCTGATGAAGTTAAATATTTGAGGAATGCTCATATATTTCCTATATATGAGTGTATACAAAAGCTTGGCCCACACATATGGAAAAGATTCTCAATTCCATTCAAAAGTTGCGACGCCGACACTTTCCAAAAGAAACAAAATGGGTAATTGATTTTGTAGGCATAAACACCTACTGCACCTATATCCATTATTCCTTGAAAAAAGGAATGAATCTCTAACTTCCATAAACATAACCAGGCCATGGATTTTTCTGCCTTTTCTCGATTTTTTTTTATTTTTTTTTTTGAAGATTTTTTTTTTTTTTTTTTAGCCGCCGCATATGTTGACCATCAACCAATATTCACCTTTTGCTATCAAAGCACGCCCACTCTGCCAGAAAACCCCAATCTCAATTCATATATATATATATATATATATATATACATAAATATGTATATATATAATTCCTTGCCATAAAAGCTGTGATAATCCCCAGAATTCATGGCCGCTTTCCATATACACAATCATGCGTGGATTTCTCGTTCCTTTTCGCAGATTCAAATTCAAATTTCTTCCTTTTCTGATTTTTCTTTGCAGGCGCAAATCCAGACTTCTTAAAACAGGAAACGATCCTCAAAAATGGAAAAGAATTTCCGCCACAAAATCGTGTCTCTCTGCCCCCAGTCTAGTCTATATATATGTATATATATATATATTATAATTCGGAACTTGTGGATGTTTTTTGGTATCTCAAAACACGAGTTCTTCTTCAGCAAGTGGACGGACGAACGCATCGGGCTTTTACGGCTGCAGGTGGACTGCGGTACCCCTGCGCCGCCGATCGCAACTTCACTCAGTACCACGTTTTCGGTGTAAGAAGCACGAGTTCTTCTCCAGCGCACCGACGAGAACGACGTCGGACCTTCACGGCTGCAGGTGGACTGCGGTACCCCTGCGCCGCCGATCGACTTTGCTCATCACCACGCCGGCGCCCAACAAATACGGTAAGAGTGAGTTTTCCTCATTCTTGTCACAAGATGCAACGAAGGTGGTCCAGATTTTCAACTTCTCAATCGTAGTCCACGTGTTTGTGTTTCTCTGTTTGTGACGGCTATCGTCCACTTTCCGCCATCTCCGTCCAACACCCCCTGGGCTTACGATGGAAACGATGACGCTCTCCCTCAACAACTAGTGGTGTGCGATTGTTCGGCGTCCTTCATCACATTAGCAGGTAAAAATATTTCTTTCCACTTGTAATCATACTGGAAATCATATGTGTACATATATACATATGATACAAAATAATTTTTTTCAATATATAAGTTCTTTGTAAGAAATTGTGTGAACATCCAAGTATGTGTACCGGCTTGTGTCTTTGATTATAGAATCATGCCTCGGAAATTCTCTAAACGAGTTGATAACGCGGCTGGACCTTCACACAATATGGGTCTCTCTCTCCTGAGTCGTCTACGCGACATGGACGATGAGTTTGATACTGTAGTGCCGACATCGACGGGAAATGCTTCGACTAGCTCATCCACTTTAATGAAGATCGCGGAAGACTATAATTCTGATTCGACAGAAAGTGCGTCTAGAGATAAATCTTCCGCTATCGACCGCAACACCGAACAAGCCTGGTTGTTGTGGAAACAGTTTGTTGATGAGATAGCTGGCCCTCCGTTGAGTTTCTCGTTCCTCGAGTATCTGGATAACTACCCATACAAATCCATGCCTCGCACTCAACTGTTCATCAGACCAAATGTGACTCGTTGGCACTCCAATACTATTCAAAGCATTGTAACTCCACACGAGCTCAACTCTTGGCGAGAAAGATGGGATATGCCAAGTGACGTTCACTTTCATGATCCTTACCCGAGTGAGAGAGCGGATCAACCACCTGCGGGAATGGTTGCAGTTACATTTGATATGATGGAGGCGGGCCTTCGCTTTCCTCTTCATCCGGCCATCACACACTTGTTAAGATATTGGAAAATTGCCCCCATACAGTTGATGACCAAGTCTTGGTATTACCTCATAAGCACTTTGATCCTCTTTGGGAAGCTTCGATTATATCGACTTCCTAATGCAAGAGAGCTTACATATCTATATATATTGACCTCGGAAAGGCGACGATATGGTGACATCTACTTGAAGCCTCGTCATAAAAAGCGAGTTATAGAGGCTGTGCTTCACCATCCTAGACCAGATAGCCGAAAGTGGTTTTGGGTTTCTGGGAGTTGGAAGACTGTGCAGTTTTCTGACGGAGTCGAGCTTGATATCCCTGTGGTTCCAAAACTAAAATTATCAGGTAGTATTTTTTATCAGTCTTTTTCAACGAGTACTGATCTAATTACTCCTTCTTATTGCAGGTTATTCTTCTCCTAGTGAGGCCGATCTCTCTTTCGACTTTAGGGTGGTATTGGAAAAAATATACTTGCTCCCTAAAGAAGAGAGACTTGTGAGTAACCTCAACGTCCGTTCTGCTCGACTAGACTCGAGGTTGTTCTGTTATCCGAATCACCTCCGACGTGATCCTTGTAAGTGTCTTGACATTTGTCATCACAACTACTTATGTGATGAGTCGGTTCTTCTAAATCAAAATTGACTTTCTTCCTTTGGGGCTTTTTGTTCCTATCATTATAGGCGATTTTCCCGTCTTCGACTCTTGCCCTCAAGAACTAATGGAAGACATTCCAGATTTCTGCGCACAAATGGGTTTTGCTAAACCCAAAAGCAAAGGGAAAAGAAGTGTCAGGGGTCCGCCTAAGAAGAAACCTGATCACAGTGCTCCTGCTATAGTGTCAAAGGTTACGAGGACCGTGACACCTGAAGACGTGCCACTTGATGACTCTTCCACTCATCCTCTGGTAGTTTCGGTCTCTACTCGCCCCAATTCAACCTCTCAAGTGGGTGAGAAAAGAAACCGTGAATCGTCCCCAGACCCCATGGAGGTTATTGATGTGGGAGATTCACCTCTTCGAGCAACACACTTAGATAAGGGAAAGAGTCCTGCAATTCCTATCTCTATCGCTGCTCCCTCCTCATTAGGGACAAAGCCTTTGGAGATGAGTTTCCTTGGGTCCGACCCCGATCTAGTGCAGAGGTAATGTGGAAAATCTCTTTATTTATCTCGAGTTCTGAATGTTTATATAAAATCGTCTTTGAGACCTATATGGTTTCCATATAGGCTTTCTGCTAAAGATCCTCCTTGTCCTCCGATGCTGTTTGATTTCATGACTTCGAAATGGACTTCAACTAGCCGAGAAGTACCACGTCATCTGCGTCGGACTATTTTCGACATTCCTCGAGCTTGGACCCATGAACTTGAAGATGTTGTCCAAGAGAGTTGTGGGGATAATACTCTGCTCACCGCTCAGATGTTCGCTCTTCGCGCTGCTGTCTTGACTACTCAAGCAATAACTGAAAGGGATGATGAGCTTGAGAATTTCAGAGCCATGAAAGAAGAATTGAAAGTGCTGCAAGAACGCGAAAAGAAGTCTTTGGAACTTATCGAAATGGCTAACAAAGAGCTTTCCGAGTCTTTTTCCGCTATGAAAGACTTTGTGCATAAAACTGAGGCTGAGAAATCTTCAGCTAAAGAAACTGAGGCACGCTTGAAAAAGTAACTTGTTGAAATGGAGGACCTTCAACGTATTGCAATTGAAGAAAAGAAGAGAGCCAAAGCAGATGTTGAGTTGGTAAAGCTGGAAAGATCGAAAGAAATAAATGAGCTGCAAAGAAAGTTTGATGTCCTCCAGAAGGAACAAGACGAGACCATTCAGAAACTCAAGCAACTGCACGATCAGGTTGAGACTAAAGATGAAGATCCCACTAAGGATCCTGTGCTCTTTGGTCGATGTTCGTACTATCTTACATTTGCAGATGCTATCCGAGTTACAGCTCGTGAAGGTCTTCCCACAGAAGCTTTTGCAGATCGTTTCAAAGCTTATGCTACTCTATACCCTCTCCACTCGTGTTTTTATCTGCACATTCTTGATCTTCAGACTGAACTTGGAATTGACTTAAGCTGGTATCCAGATCAAGACAAACTTCTGTTTCCTGGACAAGACATTCCTGAAGTTGATGAAGAAGATGATGACGATGTGGAAGAGATGGAAGGTGATCAAGTTGACAATGTTGAGCAAAACTCCACTGCTCAAGCTGAAGATATTTCTGATCTCGACGTTGTTCTGGGTATTGTTGCACCTGCTGTCATTGACCCATCTAGCGGAACTACTCAAACTAATCTTGAAGTCATCTCTGCTCTGCACAACGACTATCCGTTCATCGATGTTGATCCTTAGATGACATCTTTTGATTTGATTTGTTGCTTTACTTCCTTTGCTTTCTAGTCTTTAGACTTCGAGTCTTTGTTTTCTTGATGTATTTTGAACATCTACTTTCGCTTTGATTTTCGAACTCCATTTATTTTGACGTTCACTTCTGATGGTTGCACTTGTGTTATGTCTGCATCATTATATATCACTACATTGTTGCAAAATTGGTTTCTTGCTGTAATAGAAATTTTGCCCATACTGAGAGATCATTAGCTCGTCAAGGGACTTTGCTTTTGATGGATTATTCTCGTCAATCGTATTTGTCGAGTTGTTTTGCCCGTACTGAGAGATCATTAGCTCGTCAAGGGACTTTTCTTTTGATGGATTATTCTCGTCAATCGTTTTTGTCGAGTTGAATCCGCTGCGCCTCACACTAAAACGATTTTGCAAGATAATTAGCTCGTCTTTCATTTAGCTCGAGCGACTTTGGCTTCAACCATTATCATGTTTGCCTTGGTTAAAGATTTCACTAGTTAAAGTGATACGTCTTGCACCTCACTAACTCAAAAGAGTTCGCGCGAGATACTTGGAGCTCGCTAACTTGTAAAAAGCTTGCGCGAGATAAGTTGTGAGTTATTCTGTAAAGGTAAATACGTTTACATTAATAACATTGAACAAAAATACATGCCCTCTAGGGCTTCAAGATATTTCTATTCTACTGAAAATATTTCTTCAGGAGAGCAGCGTTCCAAGGGTATTGGTCCGGAGTGCCATCTAGGTGCTCGAGTTCGTATGCTCCGTTGGACAAGCATTTCGTCACTCTAAACGGGCCCTCCCAGTTCGGTCCAAATACACCCTTGGCTACATCATTTGTTTTCTTGAGGACTAAATCACTCACTCCGAATTTTCTGATCTTTACTTTTGAATTGAAGAATTTCTCCGACTGCTGCTTGTATGTAGCATTTTTATGAGCAGAGGTCAGTCGTCTCTCTTCAATCATATCAAGGTCAATTCTCCTTGCTATATCATTCTCTTCCCCAAACTCTTGTGAAGTTCTATGACTCGGCACTGCTACTTCGGATGGAATGACTGCTTCAGTACCAAATGCTAGGGCAAAAGGGGTTTCTCCCGTCGAATTTCTTGTGGTTGTTCTGTAAGCCCACAAGACATCTGGAAGCTCACTTGCCCATTTTCCTTTCCTCTCTTCGAGTTTGGCCTTCAAAGTTCGCTTCAGTATTTTGTTAACTGCCTCCACTTGACCATTCGTCTGGGGATGATAAGGTGTTGAGAAAACCTTTCTGATCTTCCAATTGTCACAAAAATCTCTTAACTCAGAGCCATCGAATTGCTTACCATTGTCTGAGATTATTGCTTGCGGAAGCCCGAACCTACATATTAAATTTTTCCATATAAATTTGATCATTTGACTTTGATCAATCTTGCTCAAAGGTTCCGCTTCTGCCCACTTAGTGAAGTAATCAACGGCAACAACAGCAAACTTTAGGCCACCAGGAGCAGTTGGTAATGGACCGATGATATCTATCCCCCATTGAGCGAAAGGCCATGGACTATACATGGAAGTAAGTTGCTCCGGGGCAAGTTTGATATTCGGTCCATGAATTTGACATTGGTGGCAAGCCTTCGCATAAGCTATGGCGTCTTTCCTCAAAGTGGGCCAGAAATATCCTTGTCTCATCGTTTTGTAGATGAGGGATCGCCCTCCTGCATGGTTTCCACACACCCCATCGTGGATCTCAGTTAAAACTCTCCTCCCATGTTCTGGTGTGATACACTTTAGAAGTGGCAAAGAAAAACTTCTCTTGTAGAGCTGATCTCCTAAAAGAACATATCTTGCTGCCCGCATTTCCAGTTGTCGAGCTTTTGTTCGATCTTCTGGAAGTGCTCCCGTTCGGAGATAAGCGATGATGGATGTCATCCAATTATCCTCAAGCTCCTCTACAGCCGCTACCATATGTCTGTTAATTGACGGACTTGCTAACCTTGTTAGCTGGATATTTGAGAAGTCTGCCGATCCTTCTGAAGTTGCAAGCTTAGAGAGAGCATCTGCTTGAGAGTTTTGCTCACGAGGTATTTGTTCGATAAAGACTTGCTCGAACTTCTCGCACATCTCAATCACTAAGTCTTGATATTTCACCATTTGCTCACCTCTGGCTTCGTATTCGCCTTTCATCTGGTTTACAACCAGAAGAGAGTCCATAAAAATATGTAATCTTCTGACTCCTACAGCCATTGCGAGCTCAAGACCTCCAACTAATGCTTCGTATTCCGCCTCGTTATTGGTTGTTTGAAAATTGAAACGCACTGCATTGGTAAAGGATTGACCATCTGGACCAATTAACACAATTCCTGCCCCCGAACTTGTACTCGTGGAAGAGCCATCCACATATAGCTTCCATGGAGGGTGATTCAATTTTGAAGGGCTAATTGGAAATGTTAGTTCCACAACAAAATCCGCTAAGGCTTGACCCTTGATCGCCGTACGTGGTGCATATGTGACCCCATATTGGGCTATCTCCAATGACCATTTAAGCAATCTCCCATTGGTATCTGGCCTGTGCAGCACTTGTCTGAGTGGAAGAGTAGTGAGAACTTCTACTTGATGATCAAAAAAGTATGGTCTCAATTTCCTCACACTCATTACTAGTGAATAAGCCAATTTTTCCAGCGGAGTATAACGTAGCTCAGCGTCATGAAGTACTTGACTCACGAAATAAATGGGCAGGTGCTGTTGTCCCTCAGTCCGAACTAAAACTGCACTGAGAGCCGACTCTGATGCTGCTAGATATAGATACAATTTTTCACCTGGAACTGGTTTGGAGAGAATTTGCGGGTTAGCGAGGTACTCTTTCAACCTTATGAACGCCAACTGACTCTCTCTGTTCCATGAAAATTTGTTCTTCCTGATTGTGTTGAAGAATGGTCTGCTCTTATCCCCCAACCTTGAGATGAACCTGTTAAGGGAAGCCAAGCACCCCGTCAACTTTTGAACTTGCTTGATGTTGGTAGGCTCTCCGAGATCGAGGATGGCTTTTATCTTCTCTGGATTTGCTTCAATTCCTCTTTGGCTGACAATATGTCCTAAGAACTTTCCTGACTCGACCCCAAAATGGCATTTTTTCGGATTGAGTTTCATGCTATAACTCCTTAGGATCGAAAATACTTCGGTGAGGTCGCGGAGATGATCCTCTCTCTTCTGGCTCTTGACGACTATGTCATCAATGTAAACTTCGACGGTTTTGCCGATTTGATCAGCAAACATTTTGTTTACTAACCTTTGATATGTCGCACCTGCGTTCTTAAGGCCAAAAGGCATCCTCTTCCAACTGTACATATTTTTTTCAGTGAGGAAAGAGGTATGCTTCACGTCCTCCTCGGCCATTGGGATTTGATGATAGCCTGCAAAGGCGTCCATAAAAGACATCATTTCATGCCCGGCAGTATTGTCCACGAGGTGGTCAATATGGGGCATGGGGAAATGATCCTTTGGACATGCATCGTTTAAATCCGTGAAATCAATGCATAATCTCCACGACCCATTGGACTTCTTTACTAGAACGGCATTAGCTACCCATTGAGGTTCGTCTCTAGCTTGCTCAATCAATTTATTGTCAAGCAATTTCTTCACTTCCTCTGCTAGAGCAGCATATTTCTCGGGGCCAAACTTTCGACGCTTTTGCGAGATTGGCTTTCTTGATGGATCAATCTTGAGATGATGACATGCATGTTTGGGATCAATCCCAACCATATCTTGATGAGACCATGCAAATACATCAATATTACTCTTGAGGAACTCAATTACTTCCTCTTTCATATCTACTGGGATTCGAGATCCAATCAATACCTCGAGATCCGGTCGTGTTGGATCAACAGGAATATGTTCAAGTTCCTCTACTGGAGTTGCTCTTTTCAGCTTCCTTGGATCCTTTATTTCATGCCGGGGATCAAGGTCGAGAGTTGCTGGCTCAAACCCAATTCTTGGTTCTAACTCATCACTTGAGCAATCTTTATTTGAGCAAGAGTCTTTGTGGACTATGTGTTGAATTGAATCTTGATCGATGTCCATGGGGACTTGATTATCAAGTTCATCAAACTCTATGTCCATCTCGGCAGTTACAGTATGTTTATGCTCATCAATATTTCTTACACTTAAATCTTCAAAAGAAAAAGTGTAATCTAAAGACTCATAGGGGTAGTTCACACACTTCTTTGCCATTATTTGGTCACCTTTAATGGTGCCAACCACACCTTCAATGGTGGGAAACTTAATACAATAAAAGTAGGAGGACGCTACGGCCTCGAATGACTCAAGAAAAGGACGACCTAAGAAGCCATTATAGACATTTGGCAAATCAACTATTACAAACTCTATAGGCCTAGTAATCCTTACTTTGTCATTTTTACAGCAAATAGGCTCAACATGGAGCTTGATTCTTCCATAGGCTGTGACTGCAGTATCTCCAAAACCTTTGAGTACGGTGTTGTACGGCTTGACGTAGCTCGCAAGATTGCCCATTTGATCGAGTGCTGACTTGAAGATGATGTTGCAGAAACATCCATTATCAACAAGGATGCGGCTAACATTCATTCCAAGAATTTTTGCTGAAATGACCAGTGCGTCATTTTTTGGGTATAGCAGTCCTTCCCTGTCTTCGTTGGAAAATGAGATCACACAACTTTTGGAGATGGTAGGTTCAGGAGGTGTAACGAGATTTACCTCGTTAAGTGCTCTCAATTCAGCCTTCCTCTTTCTGTTTGAAGTGTTGATCACCGGAGTAAGGCCTCCTAAGGCTCCACCAGATTGGAGCATGTGCACATTTCCTCCAGCTCGAATAGGAGGCTCTTCGCCTGAAGACTCATCATCTTCATCTTCTAGGTTTGCCACCCCAACTTGCTGGGGTGGAGGTTGATTTCCTCTATCTCTCTTCAAGCCTTGTCCAGCATCATCTCGCCTCGGCGCTGGTCGCTTGACAAACTCATTCAATTTCCCTTCCTCAAACAATTTCCACAGTTGCCTGAGGAGATCACGACATTTGCTCGTATTATGGCCAGGACTATCGTGATAAGCGCAGAATCGTTTATCATTTGGACGACGTGGCACATCCCGTAGTGGGCGAGGATGCTCAAGCATGTTCTTATCCTTGATGGCATTGAAGATGTAAGCCGGAGTTTGATTCAGTTTGTCCACTATGCTTACCTCTTCACCGGCGTCAAACCTTTTAAAGGTTCCCGGAGTTTTGGACGCTTTACCCCCATTCTTCTTTTTGAAAGAGGTAGATTTTACTTGCTTCTCCTCTTCTTTCACTTCTCCCAACCTTTGTGCCAACAGTTTTTGGCGATTGATGAGCTCGCCTGCTCGTCTTCTACATTCCGCATATGTTGTTGGGATGTCTTTGGTAAGACTGCGAAACATGGGGGAATCTCCCCTAAATCCTCCGAGAAGTGAATGAAGTGCCAACTCCTCACTGACGGGCTCTCCACCGAGGATGATCTCATCAATTCTATCGATGTATTCCTCATCCCCTTCATTCTTCTGTTGTCTAACTCTCATCAGACGATGACGACTTTCTGGTTTATTGATTTTTGCCGCAAAGTATGATACGAACTTCTCCCCTAGCTCAGAGAAGCTATGAATAGAACGAGGAGCAAGATTCACATACCACTTGTGGGCCAATTCACCCAAAGTGAGAGGAAATTGGCGGCACTTTGTTGCATCCGTTGCACCTCGGCCTGTCATGTAAATTCTATATTTGGAAAGGTGGGTCTCTGGATCAGTCTTTCCCTCGTAGAGGGGAGCTTGAAAAGGAATTATTCTTGATTGAACTTGGGCTTCTTCCAGCTCGATGGCCAATGGCTCATTGTCCGAGCTTAATCGTTTTGAGGGTTCACCCCTTGACTCCACCTTACCCTCCACCTCAGCTAGCCTTTTTTGTAAGGCGTGGAGGAGGGATTGTTGGTCATCTTGCACTGCCTTAGGTCTTACCATTTCAACGACAGGTTCTCCGATAGCATAGTGTGGAAAACCCGCTGGGCCCAACCGATCATGAACCGAGATTCGGGGTTGATCGCGTCTTAGCAACGCACTCTGTGCAAAGCTCATTTGCTGTCGGGCCGAGTTACCAGGCTCTGTTCCTCTAGAATACGAGATTTGCATCGGAGTGTAGTTGGATGATCTCGTTAGTGACTCAGGGAGGGAAGACACGTTTGGTATTTCCCGATTGGCAGGCCATGAAGAAGATCTTTTAGAAAGATCAGAACCCAGTCGATTGAAAACTGATTGTGAACGAGATTCCGTTGCTTGCGCATGGCTTTCTCCCTCTTGCTCATCCATTTTTCTCACCTTGAGTTGGCGAAAATTATAACTTTTCCTAGGAGCAGAGGATGAACTCCTTGCTGCTCTCATTTCTTTCGCTTTTTGCCGGAGCTGCCGGACGTATGAATCTAATTATTCAGGGGATTCGAAGTTTTGCATCGAAATAGGCATCAATTCCCTTGTCCGATGCCCGGGCGTGGACTGAGCACGCTCAGCCACTGGGGCATGGTTTGGGGTGAATGCATTTCCAGTGGTTGGATTCCCCTCTTGAGGTGCCATGGAGCATCCAGCAGAAGCATTGGGCAAAAAATTACGAGAAGTGGTAGCAGCCTTCGATTTCGTCATCTTCTTGCTATGATTTTCTTCGAAAGTCGTTTGAAGATTTGAAGATAAACTTCAAAATCTGAGTTTCAAACTTGAAGATTTGAAGATGAACTTCAAATACGTGATGAAGATTTGGAGATATGAATATCCTCCTTCTAGCGCCAATTGTTATTACCTGATTATTTCGTATGTGGCTTGGATCAGGATAACAA
>JAPKLY010003871.1:0-16822 GCA_026898435.1 Prunella vulgaris
GAAGTCAAGAAGACCAGCTGAAATGCACACCAGCAGCCTTGCACATCAGCTGAGGTCCAAGTATCAGCAGACTGATACACCAGCTGAGGAGACAGATCAGCTGAGGTCCTGTGCTCAGCCCAGATTCTTTGGAATCAATTTGAAGGGATAACTTGCGACATAAAAGGAAGATTCCCAGAATAGAAGATCAATCAATCAAGGGGACAAACTTGATTGATTAAAGATAGCAAAGACTGACGGGAATCAAGAAGGAAATTCAATCAATCACAATGATTGATTGAATACGAGATTATAGGATCTCAGATTTCTAGCCCATCCCAACGGCTAGTTATTTGATCCTATAAATTAGAGTAATTATGATAATTTCTGTAATATTGGATTCACACGCACATTAAGCTAGCCAATACTCTGTCAGTTTTATCACTTACGCTCAAAATCACCATCCATACTTATCCTTTGTAAAAGCTTTGTAGAAGCTGTGAGAAGTCAATTGCAATTATAGCATTAACAAGTTGTAAAGAGAGTAGTACTCTCAAAATTGTGTAAGTAAGTGAGTAAGTGAGTTAGTGGAGAGCCCCTCAAGTCCAAATTGGATTGAGGAGAGTGGATGTAGGACAGTTGGTCCGAACCACTATAAACCCCTGTGTCTCTTCGTATTTCTTTCTGTTCTTATCTGTGCACATCACTTTAAATCAAATTTTCTTTAAAACGTTTCCGCACTATACACAGCGCACTATTTTCAGAATTCAGATTACCTCAAGTAGTCTGCTGATTTTCTGAATAAATCAGTAAATTTGAAAAAGGTTTTTGAATCCTAACAAGTCTATTCAACCCCCCCTTCTAGACTTGTTCAAGTGTATTCTTCCCAAAACCTGCCTTTGGGACCAACACTTTGCATATTAGAGTGGCTTGCCTATTGATTGTACAATACCTCAATGCATGAGAAAGTGATACTTCACCACATGAAACATAGGATAGTACACTAATACACTTCTCACACAACTTGCTCACTTTGTGAATCAAGGTGATAGGTAGTTTACTCGTTTGACTCACTTGTAGACATAGATACCTTATTCCCTTTTCTTGCTTTGAGTTTTTGAATTAAGAACAATAGTCTTACCTTACAAATCCCCGTCTCCTTTGGGTTCGATATAAAATAAACTTGGTTAAGCTTGCCATTTCAATAACGATCGTGTATAGTTGCACGAAGACACCTTTTGGCTAAACAAGTTTTTGGCGCCGTTGTCGGGGAGACGGCTTGTTTGTTTGGTTGCTTGATAGTTGTTCTTGTTTTTTATTTTGTCTTTACTATTTTTGGTGTGAGAAGTTTTGATACATGATTCTTTTTAGGTGTATGCACACAAGAAGTCAAGGGGGAGATCTTCTACCTTTTGAATCAGATCTTGAGAGAAGCCTAAGAAGAAGAAGAAGAAGAGAAGCTCATTCGAATCAAAGCAATATGGAGAATAATATGAACGAAGCTCGAGATGAGATAAGAGAAGAAGAGCCCTTAAGAGCACAAGTACATCAAGGAGAAGAGAAGTTTGCTCAAAGAGAGGTTCCACTTCAACCACAACCTATACCACACCAATACCCACCTTATCCACCACCAAATCAACCTTACTATCCACCACAATATCCCAACTACCCCAATTACCCAATTAACCAACCATACTACCCATCACCATCACATAATTACCCTTACTATCCATACCCACCACCACCTCAACACCAAAGACCACAAATCATACCACCACCTCAAAACCATGAACCATTGCTGCGAGACTATTTTGAGCCTAGAGTTAATGAGCAATATGATGGAATAGAAAGACCGCCGGTTGATGCTGAAAAGTTTGAGCTTAATACGAATCTTTTGAAGTTGTTAAATGAGTCTCCATTTGAAGGATCGAGTGATCGAGAAGACCCAAATACTCACCTAAATAACTTCATGGAGATATGTAATACGATCAAGTACAAAGGAATGTCGGATAGTGAGAAGAAGCTCCGATTCTTCAATTTCACTTTAACGGGGAGAGATAAAGCATGGATTAGAGCTATGAATCCTAAAGCTACCACTTGGGAGGAGTTGAGTTCCCAATTTCTTAAGAAATTCTATCCTCCATCAAAGATGCTCAAGGCGAGAGAAGAGATAAAGAATTTCCGACAAAAAGTGAGAGAGACCATATCTAGTGTATGGGAGAGGTACCAAACCTTGTTGTTGGCTTGTCCTCAACATGGTTTGAGGGATGAAGTTATACTCTTGACATTCACCATAGGATTGCATGAAGGAGACAAGAATTACTTAAATTCTTATACCGGAGGCTCAGTTTGGACGAAAATCGTTCGTCAAGCGAACGAGATCATTGAGAACATAGCTGCAAATGATGCTTTCCAAAGAGAGTGTAGCAATGGAGCAGGTGATCGAGTTGCACTTCTTGAGGAAAGATTGACTAATGTGTAATTTGGTCTATGGAGGCAAACATCAAAACCTTGCTCCAACTCCTATGCAAGTTAGCGTTGTCAAGAGTCTTCCTCCTCCTACTACCTCCACTCAAGAGAAAGTAAACTATATGGGTTTCCGTAATTCAACAATTCTTATCAAAACAATCAAAGGTCGTATGTTGCTCCACCGTTTAGAAACCAAGAAAGTCCATATCCGAATCAAGGCAATCCTCCTTACAATCCTAATAGAAGGCATGAGAATATTTCATACGCCAATCCTAAGGGGGCAATCCAATTGCCACCCGGGATTGATCCGGGATCAAAGCCGCCTAATAATGAGGGTAAGGGGAGTGTGGAGGATACCTTGGCATTGATTTTGAAGAACATGGAAGATATGAGAGTGGAATTTAGAAAGATGAATGGTGAAATGAACAAAAAGTTTGATGACTTGTATGCTTCACAAGGTAATCAAATCAAGAGCTTGGAATTTCTAATGGGGCAAATTGCTTCATCCTTAAGCCCACAAGTGAATAAAGGTAAGTTTCCTTCTACAACAGAGATTAATCCTCGTGAGCATTGTAATTTGATATCATGTGTGGAGGTTGATAATGGGGTTGTAGGGAATTCTCCTTTAAAAGTTTTTCATGATGAGATGGTGGAAGAAGTATTTCGTTGTGAGGATGTGAAATTGGTAAAGAGTAATGAGAAAGGCTTGGGGGTAAAAGATATGGTGATGAAGAAAGAGAAGGAAAAGAAAGAAGAATTTGAGGGATTAGATAAAATAGGGGGTGTGGAAAGAAAGGTGGAAGAAGGGAAAGTGGAAAAGGAGGTGAAGGTGGAAATTTCAAAAGGAATGAAAAATAAGCTTGATGATCAATTCAAGAAATTCTTTGAACTTTTCAAAAAGTTCTATTCAAAGATGCCTTTCATGAAGCTATTGAAGAAATGCCAAATTATACAAGGTTCTTGAGAGATGCTTTGGCAAAGAAGAAGAAAGGAAATGAACCGGAAATGGTTAAGCTTACTCGTAAGAGTAGTGAGTTGATACAAAATCATTTACCACAAAAGCTTAGAGATCCGGGGAGTTTTACATTGAGTTTCCATATTAAGGAAAGCAAGGAAATAAGGGCTTTGTGTGATTTGGGCGCAAGTGTTAAAGTGATGCCATTTTCTATTGCCAAGGAGTTGGGCTTGCATGACTTGAAGCCAACAAAAATGAATTTGCAAATGGTCGATGGTTCAAAAGTGAGACCAAGGGGAATTATAGAGGATGTGGTTGTTCATGTTGGTAAGTTTGTCTATCCCGTTGACTTTGTTGTGCTAGATATTGAAGAAGATTTGGAGAATCCTATCATTTTTGGGAGACATTTTCTTGCTACATCGGATGCTTTAATTAATATTAAGCGAGGAGAGGTTACTCTTGGAATGAATGGTGAGAAAGCCACTTTTTCGATCCATGGTAATTCCAAGAGTTCCCCAAAGAACATTGAAGGGTTGATGAACAAAGTTGTACGAGATGATGTGGAAAGTGAAGAAAAGGATAAGTCAAGAAAAATTGATCTCAAGAGTGAGTTTAGTGGTGATGAACCTTTTGAAAAGAGGAAGAAGGTAAATGAAGGCAAGGGGGTGAAACAAATGTTGAAGAAAGCTTATTTTTGGAAGAGGAAATTGAGTGATGTAAGTCATTCAACTCTCATCGATATTGATGTTACTTGAGCTTAAGAGTCGTCCGGCTAGGGGACGTTAAATTCAAGCGCTAGATGGGAGGCAACCCATCCGTATCCTTTATTTTTTTTAGATTTTAGTTTTTATTTGATTTATTTTTTGTGATTGAATGGAAGCATGAGGGTATTTGGTATTTTAGGCCAATTGTTGATGAGCATTGCTTGATTGGTTTTGTGCTTAAATGTTTAGGAAGAGTTTGAGAAGTGAATTTTTTAGATAATCTTGATGAATATTTGGTTTTGAGTTGAGAGTTGTGATTATTTGGTTTTATGTGCTAGCAAATTTGTAATTTACCACTTTTCCTAACTTTATTAGGATTTACAATCCGAAAATGTTTGGGGGGTGTGTTCGTGCTAAATTTCGTCAATTTGCTACCATATTTGATTCATGAGTGTGGATATTCTTGTGATATTTTGAGTATTAAGTGATGAGGTGTAGGAAAAGTGCAAGAAAAAGGGTAAAAAAATTAAATTTTTGAAGTAGGAGTTGAAGGCCTCGGTAGACAGCATCTAAAGCCTCGGAAGACGGCCTTCGTGCGCCTGGGATCTCTGGAAAGATAGCCAATTATCGCCTGAGGTGTCGACCAACTCGGACGACAGACCTACAAGCCTTGCGCGACACGGGGGCCAACTGTCACCACTCTTGTGCGACAGAGGACGCGCGACTGAGGTGTTGCCCAGCTTGGTCGACAGGCTGAAGCATCTTGGTCGACACACGCGCGTTGGAGTGCGGATTTTGACCATGGTGGGCCCTATTTTGACTACACTTTCCAAGGTAAGCCCACTCACTTTTTACTTTTTCTTATACACTCTTACAAACACAAACACACACTTTGAATACAAGATTCTTGCACTCTCTCCCTCTCAAACTCACGAAAATAAAAAGAGAAGAAAGAAGAAGAAATTTTGCTTCTCAAATTCTACACTTCCTCTCGATTAATCCTTCTACAGGTATGTTCTACTCACTCTCCTCTACCTATGTCTTGCACTTTTATAAGAAATCCATGGTGGCATTATCATGATTTTGAATAAAAATTCTAGGGTTCTTGAGCATGTGAATTAGGGATTTTTTATTTTCTTGAGTTTTTATGAAATTGATGATGCATTTATGCTACATTGTTTATGGGTAATCCATTGGGAGCCCAATTGCATGCCAAATTTGAGTATTATGAGTTTAATTGAAGATTGAAAAATTGGGGTAGGCATAGTGACGAATTTTAGGAAAATTCATGCTAAAATTGAGTTATCTTGATAATATTGTGCTACTTGTTAATGGGTATGAGTATATTGTTGCTAGGTTGAGTTGATTATGTTGATTCATCAATGATTTTGCGTACTTGAGGCTTCATTGGCATTTAACATTTGCATGACTATTTGAAGCATGAATTCCTTGATTTTAAGAATTAAGCCCTAGATTTTCAATCTAATTTTACTTGATAAATTGAAATTGATGGCTGGATTATATTGTTCTTCCTTTGCTCATGTTTAAAATCTTTTGTAGACAATGTCTCGTAGTGGTAGGTGTATTGCTGCAAGTTCAAGTTGGAAGGATGGTAGAATTGTTGAGCTGGAAGAGAAATGTTTCAAGACTTGTCGTAACAAACCCTCTTGGTTTGGAATGTTATTTGGATTCAATGCAGATTGTTACGTCAAGTTTGCAAGATTTGTTAATATGGAGTTACTTTGTTCAAGATATTTTCTCAAGGAGATTACGGGGCCTCTGAAATTTGGAGAGGATGTGGAGTACTTGTTCAATAATATCGGATGGAATGGATTGCTACATGTCCATGACAACTCATACCGGAATCTGAACATTGAATTTCTGAGCACATTACGAATTACTGAGAATTGTGGAATTCCTGTAGAGATTGAATTCAATTCCATGATAATTTTCTTTTGTAGGATGAGTAAGAAAGGAAAAGAAAAAGCTTCAAGTTCTTCTGTTAAAAAGAAGTGGAATGATCCCGATATGGAGGAAGATTATTTTAAGAAGTGTGGAGATATGCCATCTAATCACCAAATCTACTTGGGAGATAATGAGAACTCTTTTAAAGTCTTCGGTTATGTGTGGAATATAGAGTACTACGTGGGTAGATATTATGACAAGAGGGTTCCCGAGAATGTCATTTCGGTGATGATGTAGAGACTTTATTTGACAGAATAGGTTGGAAAGGCCTCCACACCTTACCTTGCTATGAGATCGATGACGATTTATGCATCGAGTTCTTGAGCACATTAGACATAAGAGAGATTGATGGGGTGCCGACCAGATTCAAATTCCGGAATGACACTGTGGAGTATTCTCTAACAACTGAACAAATCAATCAAATGTTTGGTTGTGTTAGGAAGGTGAGAAGGCAGGATTTCTACTCTTGGGAGAGGTTCACTCGGGCCCAAGAGACATGGGATTTGATAAGTAAAAATGGAGGTAAATATGTTGCTCAAAGTTCAAGGTCCTCCAACATTGCTAACCCCATTTTAGCATATGTGCACAAGATCTTAGCAAACACTGCTTTTGCAAGATTGGAAGGGAGCCGAGTTAGGAGTGATGAATTGTTTATTTTTCACTCAATGTTGACATCCAAGAAGGCAGATTTTGGTGCGTATCTCCTCAAAAATCTCAGCCAACAATTCACAAGGACTCATTGCTCTTATGCCGGTATAATGACTCATATTGTTCAAAAGTTGAATCCAACAAGAAGAGTGATTTGTGAAGGTGAGGCTCTTGATTTGGAACACATGGTTAGGTCAAAAATATATAAGAGAAGAGGGAACATCATTTGCTGCATAGGTACCAATTCAAGTGATTTCTTTCCTTTACTTCACTATGATCTGTTGACGATAACGAAGGAGGAAAACTTGAAGCTTAACTCTCCGCTGCATCTTAGAGTGAAAGTGGAATTTAATAGGAGAGTATCTAAAATAACTAGGGGTGAATCGAGCTCTCATCCTCAAGGGGAAGCACAAGAAGAAGGACATGATCCAATGCAAGAGGATTATTATAATCAAGGTGGTGGACATGTGTTTGAAGGATTGACTTATGATGAGTGGGGCCACGAGGTACGATCATTGAGGATGGATGTGGACGATCTGAGGAACGACTATTCCTTCCTTCGATCGGATATGACAAGAATAACCGATAGCTATCTCCGCCTCAACACTACCGTGGATTCCATCAATGAGAATGTTAACACCATGAGTATTAACATGGAAGAGATCTTGGAAGCCCAGGGTGCAATGATGAACTGGCACATTGGAGAGGGCCACTTTCCTCATCCGCATTACCCTCCTTCGTGAAGTGATGATTTCGATCTAACTTCATAGGGATGGGTAACTCATTCTTAACCCTATTTTTATCCCTCGTTTCTATTTCAAACTCTTAGTTTTCAATTTCGTTTGTAATAATATTGTTTGAAGATTGTGCTATTTTCTTAGGTAGTTATTTTTTTATGGATTTGATTGATGGATCTTATTGCTTATTTGATGATGTTTTGCTTTGCTTATATAATGATGGTTATTAGTTTTGAGCTTTATTGTGCATTGCATGATTCTTTCCTCCACTCTTTTGCCAAACTTTTTTGACCTATGGTCCAAAAAAGTTTAGGGGGTGTGATCGTTTCGTCATTCTCATGACAATGCTATTTTTAGACTGATTTTTGGGAGTATTCTTATGATTTGATGCCTTTTGTAGTGATGAGCCTTTGTTTTGCTTGTTTATTTTTTGCCATTGTTGCTTGTTTTGAGAGTAGTGTGGCATTAGATATGCTTATGATTGTGTGGATGATGTAGATTGTGCATAGTTAAGTGTAGTGTGTATATGGCTTAATTCATTTTTGTCTATAGTATAGTTGATTCTTTGATGCTTGATACATGATTGATGTGTACATTTTTTATATGAGATGAGTCATGATCACCTTGACCCGTGAGGTTTGAGCCTATTTTGCCCGTTTCAATATTAAACGGATGACATTTCTTTGATGTGAGATCCACATGGTGCATTTCCACTCTAGAACTTGATTTGAGTCTTGTTTGAGATCACATTTTGTAATGAGTTGTCAAAAATGATTTGAGGCCATCTTTGATTTTATATGAGTCACTTAGCCAAATTATTCATGCCATGACATTGATTCCATAGTTAGCCATTTTGTGCCTTTGGCCTTTTCTTTGGCAACCCATGATTGTAGCTTGATTATCCTTCATTTTGAGCCTTACTTTCCCTATTACTAGTGGAGCTTATATGAGGATATGAGGGTTACATGTGCTTTGAAAGTAAGCTTGGTGGATGAGATGGTGAAGAAAAGTGAAAGAGACAAAAGATGAAGATGTAAAAAAAAAGTGGAAGTTGTGTTGAATGAAAAGATATGAATAAGAGCTTATGTTCCTAATGTGTTGGTGATGTGATGCAAAATTGCAAAAGAAAGGAAAGGGAAAAATGCTTGAAAGGAAGAAGTGTGAAAAGAAGTGTTATGTGGTTGAAATGGTGTTGCAACTTGATCACTTGCAACTTATCTTTGGAAGAGTAGAGTCTTAACCTCTTGCTCCACTAGTATGATAGTCAGTTCTATCTAAAAATATCCCACCCTTACCAAAGAGCCAACACTACAACCAAATAAAAGTCCTCTTTGATTTGATGATGAGTTACTTGTCTAGTGGTGGAGAATTTGAGACTTTTATCAAGCTTATGGTAGTGGATGTACTATGTGTGATGTTGAGTGAACCTCATACACTTGAGAGCTTGAGTGATAGACTATCTAGTGAGGATTTTGACTCATTGATTTGATCTTGTGTGCATTGATGTTATGTAAATGGTTGATGAGATGATACTACATTGATAGATTGCATGATATTAGGTGATGTATATATGGCATTTGATTGTGTGCTTGATGCTTCAACGATACAATTATTCCCCTATCTTATCGCTTCGTTGCTCGAGGCCGAGCAATAATCTAGTTTGGGGGTGTGATTAGGGTCATAATTGCATGTTTTAGCACTCATTTCGATATGCTTTTGGTGATATTATGTTCATATTTGACCCTATTATGCGATACTTTGTGTATTTAACCCTTTTTTGCTAGGAAGTTGTGATTGTAGGTGAAAACGAGCAAAATGAGGAAGAAACGAGCAAGATCGAGAAAAGTCCAAATTCTGGAGTTGCGCAAAATGGAGAAATTGCTATCCTATGTTTAATAGCTTGAAGAGAGGGTTGCAACGAAAGAAGAATCGAGTCATTCGGAGTTCTAGAGCTCAAGATATGACAAAAACAAGGAAGTCACGCATCGACAGAGACTAAGGCCTCGGGTGACACGAGTTCCTTCTTCGGAAGACAGGCATTTGTCGACCAACATCTCTGGAACGGCAGGCTTTTGTCGAGCTGGCTGTCGACCAAGCCTGGTCGACAAATGCACAGCTCTTGTGCGACAAGGGGGCCTTTTGTCGACCAAGCTGTCGCCCGAGAGGTCGACAGCTGGTCAGCTCCTGGGCGACAGCTGTGCAAATTTCTCGGATTTTCAAGGCTATTTTTGTATTTTCACGCATTTTAATGAAGGGCATCTTAGTCAATGATCCAAAGGCACTATATATACTTCCGTCTCAGATTTTCTAAAGAGAACTTTTGGGACTTTTATCATTTTTCTTAGATTCATATTCTCTCACTAGATTAGGAGAAGTTAGAGGTAGTTTCCAAGTGGTGCTCTTAGATTTACACTTCCGATTTCTTAGATAACTTTTGATCTACCATTTGGATCGACGATCAATTTTCTCCTGCATTCTTAGCATAGCTAAAGCTACATTTCTGCAGATTGATTTTCAATTTCTATTGTCGGATCATTTTCTAGCTTATAGAGGTAATCTTGTATCTTTTCAATTCCACTTGTAATAGGTAAATTCTTGTATACTCTTTATAATTCCTGCATAATGATGAATGTAGTTACTTCAATTTCTATTTTGCTTGTTAAATTAGCCATGGGCTAATTCCTTTGTGTGTTGGTGTATGATTCCTATGGATTAGTTTGGTGTTTATGTTGATCTTATGAATGCTTGAGATGTTGTATGATCAATTCTCTATTTTGATGGTTTGTATGAATGCTTATATGCATAATTGATTGTATGGGCCATTAGGACTTAGTCTCATACGAAAGCTGGGCTATTTTCCTTAAATCTTCTTGTTATTAGGCCAATACATATTAGGTGTTTGTTAAAATTACTAAGATAGTGAGAATTACCTTAGAGAATTGGAAAGACAATTAGAGTCTCTTATGTGTATTTAGGGAGACCTTGTGCATATTAGAGTGGCTTGCCTATTGATTGTACAATACCTCAATGCATGAGTAAGAGATACTTCACCACATGAAACATAGGATAGTACACTAATAAACTTCTCACACAACTTGCTCACTTTGTGAATCAAGGTGATAGGTAGTTTACTCGTTTGACGCACTTGTAGACATTGATACCTTATTCCCTTTTCTTGCTTTGAGTTTTTGAATTAAGAACAATAGTCTTACCTTACAAATCCCCGTCTCCTTTGGGTTTGATATAAAATAAACTTGGTTAAGCTTGCCATTGCAATAACGATCGTGTACATTTGCACGAAGACACCTTTTGGCTAAACAGTCGCGCATCGACCGACACTAAGTGTCTTGATCGGTAGGACTCCTTCACCAATCGGCAGGACTCGCGCGACCTTATCCCTGGATCGGCAGGAGACGCTCGTGCGGCCGCGCGACTACTCCTGATCGGCAGATGCTATGCTCTTGTGAGACAAGAGTGCACCTCGCGCGATCAAGCTGCGGATCACGGTCGGCAGTCATTCAGGCTCTGGTCGGCAGCAGTTCAAAACATCCGAAATTTTAGTGCTATTTTTGTATTTTCGCGCGTTTTAATGAATGGCATCTTAGTCAATGATCTAAGGGTACTATATATACTTCCATCTCAGATTTCCAAAGAAGACTTTTCATTCCCTTAGATTTACACACGTCATCATATTCTCTCACTAGATTAGGAGAAGTTAGAGGTAGTTTCCATTTGGGTGTTCTTAGATTTCTACTTACGATTTCTACGATAACTTTCGATCTACCGTACAGATCTTCAATCCGTTTTCTCCTGCATTCTTAGCTTAGCAAGGACTGCAATTCTACCGTTTGAATTTCAATTTCCATTGTCGGATCGATTTATAGCTTTTAGAGGTAATTTGTATCTTTTCAATTTCAATTGTAATAGGTAAATTCTTGTATACTTTTTACAATTCCAGCATAATGATGATTGTAGTTACTTCAATTTCTATTTTGTTTACCAAATTAGCTATAGGCTAATCCCTTTGTGTGTTAGTGTATGACTCCTATGGAGTAATGTGGTATCAATGTTGATATTATGAATGCTTGAGATGTTGTATGATCAATTCTCTATTTTGATGGTTTGTATGAATGCTTAGAATGCATAATTGATTATATGGGCCATTAGGGACTTAGTCTCATACGAGAGTTGGACTATTTTCCTAAATTTTCTTGTTATTAGACCATTGCATGCTAAGTGTTTGTTAAAATTCCTAAGATAGTGAGAATTACCTTAGTGAATTGGAAAGACAATTAGAGGGTCTAATGTGTATTTCGGGAGACCTTTGCATGTTAGAGTGGCTTGCCAATTGGTTGTACAATACCTCAATGCATGAGTAAGTGATACTTTACCACATGAAACATAGGATAGTACACTAATACACCTCTCACACAATTTGCTCACTTTGCAACCCAAGGTGATAGGTAGTTTACTTGTTTGACGCACTTGTAGACATAGATACCAACTCCCTTTTATTGCTTTGTGAATTCGATTTCGAATAATAATCTTACCTTACAATCTGCCCTCTCCCTGAGTTCGATAAAATATAAACTTGGTCAAACTTGCTACGACAATAAAGATCGTGTACAATTGCACGTAGACACCAAAAGGGCAAACCCTTATACATTATTTCCGCTGCACATTAGAGGTTTTTCAATACACTTTCAAGTGTTAAAACCCCTCTAATCTTGTCTACAAGTTGATTGTTTTATTTTGTAATGTTTTTCTAACTTTGCAACTGTAAACTTCAATAGTGTACAACTGTAACCTTTGTGGTCCAAAACTCTTGTAGACTTCTTATTTTAAAATTATAGAAGGCAACTGTAAGGTTCTAGAACTTCCTTTTTGAAAAAGTTTAAAATTTATTTGATTTGTTTTAAAGGTCTATTCATCCCCTCCTTTAGACCTTTACCACTTAAGGGACCAATACAATTACACTATTTTCGCTACACACAAAAGTTTCTTAATACACTTTCTAAAGTGTGAGAAATACCTCAAAAAAGTTATGTACAAATTGCATTTTATTAAGTTTTAAAACTCTGTAGCTGTAAACTCTTTAGTTTATAGCTATAACTTTTGCCCAAAACACTTGTTGATTTATAAAACAAACTTACTAATAGGCTCTAATATAAACTTTATTTTAAAATATTTATAAATTTCATTGAAGGTCTATTCATCTCTCTAGATCTTTACCACTCACTAGAGGACCAACAATTAATATTTTATTAGTTAGTTTTTATACAAATATCTTTGACATAGACACGAACATCTACTGAATTTAATTAGAATAAATAAACACAGGGTTGTGTAATTTTCTATAATCGCAACACGTGCATTGATTTTAATATTTATTAAATACCAAATATCTATAAATCTAACGAATCAAGAAAATTTAATAAGACCATTGTAAAGAAGAATGCATGCGAGAAAGATTTTCAGCCTAATATTTTCTATTTAATCCTAAAATTTTATTTCTATAATTTGGAAAAAGAAATATTGCTTGACCTCATCCATATATTCTTCCCAAATTTGAAGCATATATACATAATCATCAAACATGAAAATTATTTACATCGTTGTCGCTGTGTTGGTTGCAGCAATTTTAGCGGGTTTGATTTACATTTGTGTCAAGTCCTGCTTTATAAAGGAGGTCAAAGTTACTCCTGAACCTGATGCACAGGCCAATGAGAGTACGCCAAATACTTTTACTACACACGTATATATACATCCGAGGTCTTAAAAACTCTGTAATCTTTCTCTTGATTATTCTTAAAATAGTGTAATCGTTTAATAAACTATATACGTAATGTTTTAGTCCTACTAGTGTGAGGTTTCATTATAAGGGCCCAAGATAGAGAAAAAAATAAAGAGGGGCACATCTTCTCTTTAAATTGCAAAGAATGACAAGTGCGCAAAAATTATAAAAATTGCACACCCAAAAGTACACTCAGATGAGTGTGCAAATTTTTTAAAAATTGCACACTTGCTCCTCTTTGTAATAAATCTAAAAAAATGTCTCTCTTTGTAACTGGTCCATCCAAATATTACTTATGTAAACTATTATTGTGTAATAAGTTTACGCCAAAAAAATATTTATTTATGTTGAGAGTCTTTATTAATATTTTTATATGTTATTTTTTTTTTAATTGAAGACATACTTTTTAAAGAAAAAGTGTGATGTATATATATGATGGGATATTTATAATAGACAATCTTAATTATATTTGTAATGCACGACATATATTTTATCTAAGAAATCAAATTAAAAAAGTATAAATAAGGCTACAGATTTTAAACTTTCATTGACTCTTGAAAAAGCCACGTATAGCCGAGTGATTATCCATGACTCCTATTTATGAACATAAAATATGAGATAATTAAAGGAAACTTTCCGTTTTAAATTAGAACAGAAGTGGGTTCAATGAAGGTAGTATGGGATCAACATCATGTTGCCTGTTTAATTATGATCTTACCATCATTTTATAACACAATCATCTAGTCTCGTAGGCACCAGTCAAGTTGACTAAGTGATTTATGTTTGCACACAAATGCATTTTTGTACAAGTGTGTAGAATCATGTAGTGGTAAGTTAACCAAGTTATAAAATAATATGGAACAATCTAATCCAAAGACTTGTGTGATAGAATTAAATAACAACAATCAAATTGCAGGTTTGGTTTTATCTAATACTACTTAAAATGCAGAAATTGAACTGAGTCAAGAATATATGAAAATAACAACCTAAACTAAAAAGTGTAGAAACAATCTAATCCAACTACAATCAATTGCCTAAAATTCCTTTAAAAAAGTTATCAAATGAGTAAGTCAGACATTAATGTCCTGCTGAAATATAACTTTCATTCATATCTCAACACTCTAATAGTTTTATTTTCAGTACCTAAGCATCTCTCAATATGATAAGAACTTTAACTCAATCCTAGAATCTATTACTATCAAGTAAATCATCTTACCATTCTCACTCAACTCTCGTATTGTTGTGATTATGAGTCAATTATTTATCAAAAAAAATTAAAATCCTAAGTATTTCAGTGGCCTACTAAAAGGACTCATCTCATCAAAATACCGGCAAAAGAAATTAAAAACAATGACTATAATGGTTCATTATCTTCATGCAACCAAAAAAAAGGGCCTAACTAATAACTAAAATGTGAACATAAATAATTGAGACAATAGGAATTAAGGAAAATAACATAAATGAATTAAACATTGAAAAGATCATAACACGAATTATTAATGTTATAATATATTCGTATAATATATTATATTATTAGTGGACATAATATTAGATTATAGTCCAATGGACTTTAGGCCCATGGACTTAGAGTTAGGGTTAGGGTACATATATTTATTATATTCTAAACCTTTGTACTTTATACGCTTCCATACTCTGTAAACACTTTTACAGCAGTTCATAGTTTACTATCTGCTGGCTTGGTCGCCCCCACACGTAGTCACTTTGTGACGAACTGGGTTAACAATCATGTGTTCTTTATTTACGCTTTATCGCTTTTACTTTCGATTACAACACGTTATCAGCACGAGTCTCTACGAGCAATAAGGATTCACGAGAGGATTGCTCCAGCAGTTTTCAGAACGAATTCAAAACTCACCTAATCAGATTTTTTTTGGAATTAAGCGATAAATTGTGAGTTTTTATTTGTTATATTTTTCTGAAATTATAGCATGTATATTCTGGCATATATGTTCATATGTTTTTCCTGCTCACATGTTTAGGAATTTTTTTTTTCATATGATTTGTATGCCTTATTCACAGATTCTGTCTTTTACATATATGTGAATTACATGTTAATCCATGATATTAGATTCCATTACAAACTGCATAAATTCATCGGCTATTATACCCAATATGTTTGTACACTGAATCTGCATGTTTTGCATATATGTATGTATTTACGACTCCATCATGCTCACAGGATATTTTCATCAATGGAATCTGCATAACAAAACCCTGGAATCAATAATCGATCCCCCAATCGAATTTTCTTTTCACTCCTGTTTGCAAAACAAAACCCAACCGGTTTTTTTTCGTACGAAACAAAGTTTTCTGTTTTTTTTTAAATCCCCTTTCTTGAAATCAAATTCCTCTTACAATTTTTGAAAACCTGAATACCTGATATTCAGAATTCAAAATTCTGAAATCAATGAGTCTTTTTTTTCGAAAAGCTCTTTCTGAAACGAATCGGAAATTCTTAAACCAGAATCAATTCATCAGAAAACCAGTTTTCAATTTTAAGTCTTCAGAAAACAAAAATCCGTTTTGATTCCAAAATTGCAGAAATGAAATCGGAAATTCTTTTTTCAATCAAACCCTACCGTTTACCGACGAACTACGCGACGCCGAGGTCCCTGAAGTGACCTCCGACGCACGACGATGGTGGTGGGCCCAGCGCGCGACAGCGAACCGTGCCTAGCGGCGGCTTCCCCAGCTCCGCACCGACCACGACGGCGCGATGGCTGGAGCGGCGGCAACCTGCGCGCCCCTTGATGTGTGACGGCGGCTGAGCGCGGCGATGCTATGAAATGACGATGCCGTCTGTGCTCGACGGCGTATGACGATGCCCTGCTCCGCGACATGCCCATGACGTCAGACCTGAATCTGTCCGAAGGCGCTGTATGCAACGACATTCCGTGCGTCGATAACCTCGGCCGCGACCACCGACCGCCACCACACGCCGAACGGATGACTAACTTCATCGGCGACGTGGCCCATAACTGGCCGCGATTTTCTCGTGAACGGCCACAAAACACTCTGATTCTTTTGACCCATTCTATACAGACACCCTAAAAATGTTTTGGGCCTCCATTAATTGGGCCTGCTTATTAAAATCCTGGGCCATTTTTTTTAATATGGGTCGAGCCCTTTTTAACATAATATATATATATATATATATATATATATATATACTTGGGCCATTTTTTTAAAATAATTGATTGGGCATTTTATTTAGCTGATCCTAATTAATTTGGATCCTAACAATTATTTTTGGGTCCGAAGTCCCATTAATAAAATTCATAATAATATTATGAAGCCCAAATCATCATATTTTTTTAAGGCCTTATCCAATAATTATTTTGGGCCCGAAGTCCCATTAATAAACGTCTCATACATGTCATACACACAATCCTTTATTAAATACACCCTATAATTAATTTTGTCTTAGCATTTTATCTTGAGCCCTAATTATTTAATTGCTACAAATAAATAATAAATCTAAATTTATTAATTCTTTTCTCTTTGTAGCAATAACATGTCAAACATCACCAAACGTGAATTTGATGAACTG
>JAPKLY010003872.1:1216-16821 GCA_026898435.1 Prunella vulgaris
TGGAGACTTTTCAGTTGATGGCCAGGACGAGTTACAGGGACACCACCACGAACCTGAAGAAATCCATGCTGAGGAGGCGGTTTCGGTTCCTGATGGATATGGTGACCAAGGTCATCTTGGCGGAACAGGGGAGTTTGGATGTTATTACCAAACTCCGCCTGGGTGTGGCTCGCACCATTCTCGATGGGGTGCAAGCAGACTGGGTGAGTCTGCTATGGTTCCGCTTGGAACAGGAGTCCAAGAGGTGCTTGGTGAAGGAGGTGAATGGGGAACAGGTTTACAGCTTTAAATCCAAGTGTTCCATGGCCACCAAGATCACTATTCTTCTGAGTCATCTGCTGCCCCAGCATGAGTGGGATGAGGAATGGGTTGTTGAGTACAACCATACCAAGTTCTTAAGGGGAAGTAACTTGGACATCATTGGGCCAGCTGACTCAGATTCCGATATAGTAGCTGTTGCCCCTGGTCCTTCTGCTGGTCATAGGAAGAAGCAGAAGAGGAAGGCTCCAATGCCTGCTGGAGGTGGTAAAAAGAAGAAATCCAAGAAAGACACCACTCCAATTCAAAGGAAGCTCTCATTTGATTCTGATTCAGATGAAGAAGAGGATACTGCTTTGCTAAGCAGTCTGAAGAGGGAGAAATCTTCAGCAGAGAAGCCTACTCTGCTGGTTGATGAGTCATCTGGAGAAGAAGAGCAGGCTGTGGAGGAGTCAGCTGAGAAGGCTACATCAGATGATGATTCTGCCACTGGCTCTGATGAAGAGGAAGAAGAGTCGAAAGAGAGGGAGTCAGCTGAACCCTCAGTAGCTGAGACAGAGGTTCTTCATTCCTCTGCTGATACACCATCAGCAGACACACCTATTGGTGCCTCACCTATCAGGTCAGCTTCTCCTACAACCTTTTCTGATCCTTCCCAACACTTCTCAACCCCAGCCGATCCCTCACCTTCACAAATCCCAGTCGGCAATGAACCAGAGGAGATGGCTACCTCTGGAGAGCCTTCAGCTACCACCAAACCCTCTCACCCTGAACCCATCATTCTCGATAACCCCAACTCCCCCTCAGAAATGGCCAAACAAGCACGCCTATCTCACCATCGTTCAAAGGGGCCTCTTGAACGAGGGATGATTATATCTGCCCTAGCCCACATTTCCCTCTACATTCCTGAACTGAACCCTTACCCAGCCTACCAAGACATCCTTACTGATGGCCTAGCTTGGGCACAAGCAAGAGAGGGGCCTCTCACATTCTTTCTGGCCCTAATTCAGGAGATGGGAGAAGCAACTTTCACTGAATGGGAGGAAATTTTGATGGAGGCCTTGGAGGTTAAGGCTCCATCCCAGCTGACATCCCCTGAAGGGCTGAGGAAGGTGGCCAGAGCTCTGTTGCTCAAAGATGGTGTGGCCCTGGACTGCCCTGAAACAGCAGAGACTGAGTTTGTTCCTCCAGCAGCACACTTTGAGATCTCCCCTGCTGATCAGGTAACTCCTGCCCTTTTGGATCAATTAAAAGGCTATTTTGATGACCACATCAGGGAGGTCAAAGCTACTCTTTTGGCTGCCAAGTCTGCTGCCCCCTCTATGATTGAAGCTCATGTTCATCAAGTCCTACTGGACCATCACAACAAGCTGAAGGAAGCTATGGAGGACAGCTTGCATGCCACCCGCATTGAATTCTTCAATACTCTCCAGAGCTTCAAGGCAACTGCCAGAGCTTTCAATGATGATGCATCTGCTTCTCTTGCTGCTGAGTCTGAGAGATTCAGATTGGTCTCCGAACGGTTGGAAGGACAAATTGCTGAGTGCAAGCACGGTCAGGAGGACCTGAAAGATATTGTGGACAAGCTTCCTACTTCTCTACCCTCTGCTGCAGTAATTGATGATATCAAAAAGGGGGAAGAGAAGAACTCAGCTGCTATTGCTGCCTTGCAAGCTGAGATGACCTCTCTGAGAGCTCTTCTGGTGGATAATCAAGGGGTTCTATCTGCTAGGATAGAAAATGTTGAAGATTACATCAACTCCAGAAAGATGGCTGCTAAGAAAACTCAGGAGTTGAGAGATCAGAAAATGGCCGAGGCTTTGCAGAAGCAAGAAGTTGTCGCTGTAGAAAGGGAAAAGAAGAAAAGAATAATGAATGCTGATTTGGACGAAAAGCTGGCTAAGGAGTTGCAGCTAGCTGAGAAAGAAACCCCTGAGGAGAGGAGGAAGAGGCAGGAAAGGGAGATGAATGATGAGCTTGAGAGGAGATATCAGAGGAAGCTGAAGAAGAAGGGGAAAGCAGTAGCTCAAGGGAGCAGGACTAGGAGTGGAAAATTCATCAGAGATCCAAATGAGCCTCTAGTTGATGGACCAATTGATATGTTCTACAATCAATTGTCTGATGAGCTGGTGGATCTCTGGAAAACCATAAAAGCCAAAACTATGATCCACTTCTATGTTCTCCGAGGAGAAGATACCAGAGGAGAGAGAGAGAAAAACACTGAGTTCAGAGATTGGTTGAAGGAGACTTTTCCTAAGTTCTTCAGAGCTATCACAGAAGAAATGCTTAAGGTAGAGGTTCAGCCAGAGTTGCCAGAGATTGAATATCTTCCTACTCCAACTGATGTGAGTGGAAAGATAGATTGGGTGGAAATCAGGAAACATTGGCTGCAGATCACTCAACTCTTTCATCAGCTTTCTGACAACTCTCTGCCAGCTTTGAAGGAAATAGAGAAGAGATTCTTAGACTGGTTGCAAGTTCCGCTCAGCAGCAGAAGACCGCTCCTCATGTAATAGTCCAGCTGAGTCAGCTGAGGATTAGGTATCTTTACTTGTGTTTGTTATTTCTCTTTTGATTATTAATAAAGCTTTATGATTCCAGACAACTACTTGTTGTCAGCTGCGTTTTGATTCTGTCTAAAAGATCTTAATTAAAGATCTTCTTTTCTGTCCTATGTGATCTTGATTTTGATTGAAAAATGCTTATCTGTTGAGATCAGTTGAGTTGGTTTTGATATCATCAAAAAGGGGGAACTTGTTAGGATATCTGTGTTAGATGTTTTGGTGATATAAAACAAATCAGCTTGTAATAGGACCAGCTGAACATGTTAGTCAGCTGATGAGTAGTTAGGATTAGATAGGTTCGAGTAAGGGGGAACCTACCTTGCTGCCTAGAAGATCCGAAACTATCATTGAAGAGAAGACCAGCTGAGACCTTGTGGACTGAGCCGATTTTAGAAGACAGAAGATTTAATCAGCTGACACTGGAGCATTGAGAGCAGATCATCAGAGAAGTTAACATCAGCCGGTAGCTGAAGAGCAGATCAGCTGATATCAGAAGATTAGCTGATCAGCTGAGAGCACGTCGCAGACAAGACAAGGACCATGGATAAAAGACTTATTCAGACGAAGTCAAGAAGACCAGCTGAGGTGCACACCAGCAGACTTGCACATCAGCTGAGGTCCAAGTATCAGCAGACTAATACACCAGCTGAGGAGACAGATCAGCTGAGGTTTTGTGCTCAGCCCAGATTCTTCGGAATCAATCTTAAGGGTTGACCTGCGACATAAATGGAAGATTCCCAGTATAGAAGATCAATCAATCAAGGGGACAAACTTGATTGATTGAAGATCGCGAAGACTGACGGGAATCAAGAAAGAAAATCAATCAATCACAATGATTGATTGAATACAAGATTATATGATCTCAGATTTCTAGACCATCCCAACGGCTAGTTATTTGATCCTATAAATTAGAGTAATAGTGATAATTTTTTATAGGGATTCACACGCACAATAAGCTAGCCAAAACTCTGTCAGTTTTATCACTTACGCTAAAAAACACCATCCATACTTATCCTTTGTAAAAGCTTTGTAGAAGCTGTGAGAAGTCAATTGCAATTATAACATTGACAAGTTGTAAAGAGAGTAGTACTCTCAGAACTGTGTAAGTAAGTGAGTAAGTGAGTTAGTGGAGAGCCCCTCAAGTCCAAGTTGGATTGAGGAGAGTGGATGTAGGACAGTTGGTCCGAACCACTATAAACCCCTGTGTCTCTTCGTATTTCTTTCTGTTCTTATCTGTGCACATCACCCAAAAACAAATTTTCATATTAAACATTTCCGCACTATACACAGCGCACTATTTTCAAAATTCAGACTACCTCAAGTAGTCTGCTGATTTTCTGAATAAATCAGTAAAATTCAAAAAGGTTTTTGAATCCTTACAAGTCTATTCAACCCCCCCCTTCTAGACTTGTCCAAGTGTATTCTTTCCTAAAACCTGCCTTTGGGACCAACAAGGAGAAGCAGGATTTCAGCTCATTCTCATCCTCATCTGATTTTGAATCAGAGGATGATATCTGCCTCATGGCTAAGGTAGAAGAGGTAAATTTTCCTACCCCCTCTGTTAGCTCATCTTGCTCTTCTACCTATTCTATGGAGTCAGATATACACATGTTGTTATCTGATCTCCAATCCTCCTTAAAAGTTTGTTCTAAGCTGGAAGAGGAGAACTCAAGTCTGAAAGCTGAAGTTTTAAGCTTGAGATAAGATCTGGAAAATGCTAGACTACCAGTGATATCCTATGATTCACAAGCTAACAAGTTTGCTGACTTAATAGCTAAATGTGAGGAACAGGAGAAGCTGATAGAAAAGCTACTTTCTGAGAACACTATTTTGAGTGAAGAACATAATCTGCTGACAGCTAAGTTCGATGAACTCTTCCAGCAGAATGAACTGACAATAAAAAATTCACAGCAACTTCAGCTGAAAGTGGATCAGCTGACTAAGGCAAAGAATGCTGTGTCTGAAATAGCTGAGTCCTCACAAACTGTAAATGATAAAAGGGGTCTTGGTTATCCCAAACCCAAACCACAAAAGAAGAAGAAAGGTGACAGTGGATTAATTAGGGATCCTCAAAAGGGTAAAGGGCAGAGGGCCAGCTGAGCCTGCACCTGGATCAGAAGGGCAAAAGAGCAGAGGGATAGAAAAGGTCCCAGCTGGACAGAAGAGCTCTAAAGCTCAGAAGTCTGCTGGTGATCACAAGGTTGCAGCAGAGCAGAAGAGTACTAAAACTCAGAAGCCTGCTGACAATCAACATAAGTCTAAAGCTCAGAAGCCCCGAGACCAGAAGAGGAGTCAAAGTCATAGCTCAGCTAAGACAAGGAGACCTCAGCAAAATCAGCAGAGGAATGATAAGCCTGGGTCATCTCAGCAGAGTAAACCCAAGCGAAACAGACCTCAGCCCTGGGTTACTTTTAATGTAACCAAAGTAGGCAAGCCTTCACCGGCTAAGGTATATGAGTCATTCGGAGGCTCAAGCCGAAATTATCCTTTTGAGCAGCCCACCTACAAACCTGCTGTTATCACTCATCGCCCCAGAAAAGATCCTCTGAGGGAGATGCTTTTTGTGGATAAGTATGGTAGAAGGTTGAGATCTCCTAAACCTCATAAGGATGATCTCTACCTATGGATCCAGAAAGTCAAATCTAACCAATCAGGACCCAAAGATAGGGTACCTAAAGCCTGAGTTTTAATTTCAGGTAAACTCTAGCCCTATAGAAAGAGGAGAAGCCAAGGGCCATATCTGGTACATTGATAGCGGTTGCTCGAAGCACATGACCTTTGAGAAGCATCTCCTTCAGGACTTTGTAACGCTTGATGGGCCTAGAGTTATGTTCGGTGACAACAATTTTGGAGTCACCAGAGGAGTTGGTACCCTGCTGATCAAAGGAACAAGAGTTGAAGAAGTCTACTATGTAGAAGGGCTTATGCACAATCTTCTGTCCGTATCCCAATTCTGTGACAAGGGATATTCAGTAAGATTCTCTAAGAACTCTTGTCTTGTTATTAATGATTTAAATGATCAGGTGCTACTAACTGGCCTCAGAAGAGGTAATATGTATCTTGCAGATTTTGCAAGCTGTCCAGCTGACTTATATTTGGTTGCTAAAAGCTCATCAGAGATCAGCTGGCTCTGGCACAAGAGGTTAGGTCATCTGAACTTCAAGACTCTCAACAAGGTTGCAAGGAAGGGTCTAGTCAGAGGTCTACCAAATGAGGTGTGTGCATCTGAGCAGAAGTGTGATGCCTGTCAGAAAGGGAAGCAGACTAAAGCCTCATTCAAAGATGTGCAGAGTACTTCAACAACAAAAGCACTCTAGCTGCTTCATATGGATTTGTTTGGACCAGTCTCACCTCTTAGCTTCAGTGGGAGGAAGTACACACTGGTGATTGTTGATGACTATACAAGATTCACTTGGGTAGTGTTCTTGTTCAAGAAGAATGAGATTATGGTCAAGATGCTGGAGTTGTTCAAGAGGTTTCAGAAGGAGCTGGACCTCAGCATAGTCAGAATCAGAAGTGATAAAGGTACTGAGTTTCTTAACTCTGTTGTTTCTGACTATTGCAGGGATGATGGTATTCAGCATGAGACATTAGCTGCAAGAACACCTCAGCACAATGGGTTAGCTGAGAGGAGAAACAGAACCCTCAAGGAGGCAGCGAGGGCTATGTTAGCTGAATATCAGACTCCTCAAAGGTTTTGGGCATAAGCCATCAACACTGCTTGCTTCATCCAAAATAGGTGTCTACCAGTCAAGAGACATGGGAAGACTCCTTATGAAATGTACAAGGGTAAAACTCATAATCTTTCCTCTGTCCATATTTTTGGGTGTAGGTGTTTCATCCATGACAATGGAAAGACTAAGTTAAAGACTTTTGATGCTAAGGTTGCTGAAGGAATATTCTTAGGATATTCTGGAAGTAGCAAAGCCTATAGAGTCTTTAATAAAGTCTCTCTGTGTGTGGAGGAGACACCCCATGTTGTATTTGAAGAATCTTTTCATGAGTACAGCAACAAGAAGCTAGCAGATGAGGTGGATCAGCTGAATCTGTCAGACAAGCCAGATCTAATTAAGGTAGTGGTACCTAGGATAGAATCAGACTCAGATTCAGATGATGAGCCCAAATTAGCTGATAAGTCCTCATCAACACCAGATGATGGCACATTGACTCCTGACACTAACCAAGGGGGAATATCAGACAAGACCCAAGAGGAGCAAACTATGGCACCTCAAAGGGGCAAGAAGAGATTGTCTGATTTCCCAGCTGAACAGATTCTAGGAGATCCAAGTGTAGGTGTTCAGACCAGAAGAAAGCTAAACTTGGGTGCTCAATTCAGTTGTTATGTGTCTCTGACAGAACCCAAGAACATCCATTAAGCTCTTGAAGACCCAAACTGGATTGTAGCTATGCAAGAAGAGCTAAATCAGTTTGCAAGACAAGAAGTTTGGACTCTAGTGGAGAGGCCCAAACATCAGAAGGTCATAGGCACTAAGTGGGTATTTAAGAACAAAAAGGATGAAAATGATGTAGTGGTCAGAAACAAGGCAAGGCTAGTAGCCCAGGGGTATTCACAGTCAGAGGGAATTGACTATGATGAGACATTTGCTCCTGTGGCAAGACTAGAAGCCATTAGATTGTTTCTGGCCTATGCTGTTTTCAAAGGGTTCAAGGTATATCAGATGGATGTCAAGTCAGCTTTTCTGAATGGAATCCTGGCAGAAGAAGTTTATGTGGAACAGCCACCAGGATTTGAGATTGGGAACAAGGTTTATAGGTTGCAGAAGGCTTTATATGGACTAAAGCAGGCACCTAGAGTTTGGTATGATACTCTATCACAGTTCCTACTGGATAGTGGATTCAGTAAAGGAAAGATAGACAAAACCTTGTTCAGAAAGGAAGATGGAGATGATATCCTCTTAGTACAGATCTATATGGATGATATCATCTTTGGCTCCCCCAACTAGCAGATGTGTGATCAGTTCAGCAAGCTGATGACCAGCAAGTTTGAAATGTCTATGATGGGGGAGATGACTTATTTCCTTGGACTGCAGGTGAAGCAGATGTCCAATGGAACTTTCATTAGCCAAGCTAAGTATGCCAAGAATTTGATAGAAAAGTTTGGAGTCAGTAGCAGCAGAGAAGCTAAGATTCCAATGATGGCAAACTTTAGCATGGATCCAGATGAGGCTGGTGAGAAAGTGGATCAGACACACTATACGGGACTTATTGGTTCTCTGCTGTATCTCACTGCTAGCAGACCTGATATCAGCTTTGCAGTAGGGGTGTGTGCAAGGTTTCAGGCAAATCCTAAGAAATCTCATCTGGAAGCAGCAAAGAAGATTGTAAAGTATTTGAAGGGTACTTACAATCTAGGCCTCTGGTACCCAGCTGATGACAACTTTCAGCTGAGTGGGTATTCAGATTTTGACTATGGAGGGTGCAAGATTGATAGGAAATCAACTTCTGGCACATGTCAGTTTCTGGGAAGTAAGTTGATATCTTAGTTCTCCAAGAAACAGACTTCAGTAGCTACTTCCACAACAGAGGCAGAGTACATGGCTGCTGGTAGTTGCTGTTCTCAGCTGCTCTGGATCAGACAACAGCTGAGGGACTACCATGTGATCACAGAAGAGATACCCATCTTCTGTGATAGCACAAGTGCAATAGCCATTACTCAGAATCCAGTTTTCCATACTAGATGCAAGCATGTGGATATAAGACATCATTTTCTTCGAGATCATGCTGAGAAGGGAGATATCAGGATCGAGAAGATTCATACGGAGAAGCAGGAGCAGATGTGCTTACCAAACCTTTAGCAGAGGTAAGATTCAGAGAATTAGTAGCAGAGTTAGGAATGATAGATGGAGGAGCAGTTCTATAGAAAGAAAGTTTTTGGGTAAACGGGTAGTCAGCTGGTACCCAGCTAAGGACTATTCTGCTGAAGTAATCAGCTGATCCTCACATCAGCTGATTTGGTATGTCTTCTTATTCTGTCATTTCTTTTCTCTATCTTGTTATGTCTAACTTGATACAGGGATAAGTTATGAAAGTCAGACAAGGCCACTTTGCTTCAGCTGATCCATGTCAGCTGATATTAAAGACCCAGATGAGCAGAAAAGATTTTCATGAGGATCGCTCTTATCAGCTGATTTTGCCACGCCAGCTTCTCGATAAGTATTTCTATGATCTTTGTGTCAGTTTTTAAAATTTCATTTTATCTATCAAATCATTTCAAAAATTAATAAATCCCTAATTTCTAAAATTAATTTTAGAAAATTGGCAATCAAATCTTCTCTTTTATGAAAATTTGGGGATTTATTACCTTTTCAAAATAAGGTGTCAGAAGTAATTAATTTCTCACCGCCTAAAATTTCTCTGAAAAGAGCTTTCATCATTACCTTTTTCAAAAAGGCAAATCCTTTGGGCGGTCAAAACCTTTCGAAACCCTGACACCCACGCATCACCTCCAAAATTCTCAAAGGTCATCTATTTTGGACCTTTGATTTGTGTGATGCAAAATACAAATCTACGATCAAAATTGATTGTTTTTAATTTTGGAAAAACTGCTCATCTTACTCGATTCCTATATATACCCCTTTAACCTCTTTCTGAAAAACCTTCTGCTCCTAATCTTTCTTCCCGTAGTTTTCCTGCACATTATTCTCTGTGCACTTAATCTCTGTTTTGAAGGTATGACGTCCAAGGCTATGCAAAAATTGTTTAAGGAAAAGGTGTATGCAGAGATGTGTGTCGATTTCGACACAACTAGGGTTCCTGAGATTAGAGAAATCCTAAACCTGCTTCAACATCACAATCTCCGGACCTTCATCTCCATGACCCCCCCTGACCATAAAACTTTAAACTTCTATGCCTTCTAATTCCTTCTTAAGGCCCAGTTCAGTTCCAACTCCATATGCTCCTTGGTTGATGGACAAAATGTTGTTATTTCCAAGGATGTCGTTGCTGATCTTTTTGGCCTGTCCTCCACTGGTGTCCAACCTCACAAACACAAAGAAGCCGACTACCTGGAAACTTTCAAGTTAATGGCCAGGAAGAGTCATAGGGACACCACCATAAATCTGAAGAAGTCCATGCTGAGGAGACGGTTCCGATTTTTGATGGATGTGGTGACCAAGGTCATCTTGGCAGAACAGGGAAGTTTGGACGCCATTACCAAACTTCGCCTGAGCGTGGCCCGCACGATTCTTGATGGGGTGCGAGCAGACTGGGTGAGTCTGCTATGGTTCCGGCTGGAACAGGAGTCCAAGAGGTGTGTTGCGAAGGAGGTGGATGGGCAACAGGTTTATAGCTTCAAATCAAAGTGCTCCATGGCCACCAAGATCACTATCCTCTTGAATCATTTGCTGCCCCAGCATGAGTGGGATGAGGAATGGGTTGTTGAGTACAACCACACCAAGTTCCTAAGAGGAAGTAACTTAGACGTCATTGGGCCAGCTGATTCAGACTCCATAGCTGATCCCGTAGTTGCTGCCCCGGGTTCCTCTGCTGGTCCAGGAAAGAAACAGAAGAGGAAGGCTTCAAAGCCTGCTGGAGGAGGGAGAAATAAGAAATCCAGGAAAGAAATCACCCCTGTTCAAAGGAAGCTCTCCTTTGATTCTAATGCAGATGATGATACTGCTGTGCTGAGCAGTTTGAAGAAGAAGCAATCTTCAGCAGAGAGGGCTACTCTGCTGGTTGATGAGTCTTCTGATGAAGAAGAAGAGCAGGCTGTAGAGGAATCAGCTGAGGGGGCTGATTCAGATGAGGATTCTGCGTTTGGCTCTGTTGGAGAGGAAGAAAAGTCAGAAGAGAGGGAATCAGCTGAGCCTTCAGTTGCTGAGACAGAGGTTCTACATTCCTCTGAAAATGCTCCATCAGCAGATACACCTTTAGCTGCCTCACCCATCAGGTCAGCTTCACCTACTCTCTTCTCTGATCCTTCCCAACACTCCACAACCCCAGCTGATCCTTCACCTCCACAAATCCCAATTGGCAATGAACCAGAGGAGATTGCTACCTCTGGCGAGCCTTCAACTATTCCCAAACCCTCTCACCCTGAAACCATAATTCTTGATAACCCCAACTCCCCCACAGAAATGGCCAAACAAGCTCGCCTATCTCACCATCGTTCAAAGGGGCCTCTTGAACGAGGGATGATCATATCTGCCCTTGCCCACATTTCCCTCTACATCCCAGAACTTAACCCATATCCAGCCTATCAAGACATACTTGCTGATGGTCTTGCCTGGGCGCAAGCAAGAGAAGGGCTAGTTACCTTCTTTCTGGCCCTGATAGAGGAGATGGGGGAAGCAGCATTTATAGAGTGGGAAGAAATTCTGATGGATGCCTTGGAAGTTAAGGCTCCATCCCAGCTGACATCCCCTGAAGTGTTGAGGAAGGTGGCCCGTGCGTTATTGCTCAAGGATGGGGTGGCACTGGATTGTCCTGAAACAGCTGAGTCTGAATTCATCCCTCCGGCAGCAAGCTTTGAGATCTCCCCAGCTGATCAGGTAACCCTTGCACTTTTGGATCAACTGAAAGATTATTTTGATGACCACATCCGGGAGGTCAAAGCTACTCTTCTAGCTGCCAAGTCTGCTGCCCACTCTTTGATTGAAAAACAAGTTCATCAAGTCCTGCTGGATCATCGCAACAAGCTGAAGGAAGCTATGGAGGACAGCTTGTATGCTACCATGATTGAATTCTTCCAAACTCTACAGCACTTCAAGTCAACTGCCAGGGCTTTCACTGATGATGCTTCTGCTACTCTCGCTGCTGAATCTGAGAGATTCAAACTGGTCTCTGAAAGGCTGGAAGGTCAAATTGCTGAGTGCAAACACGGTCAGGAGGACCTTAAAGCCGTTGTGGATAATCTTCCTACTTCTCTACCCTCTACTTCGGTGATTGATGATATCAAAAAGGGGGAAGAGAAGAACTCAGCCGCTATTGCTGCTCTGTAGTCTGAGATGGCCTCTCTGAGAGCTCTTCTGGTAGACAATCAAGGAGTTCTATCTGCTAGAATAGAGAATGTTGAAGATTACATCAACAACAGGAAGATTGCAGCCCAGAAGACTCAGGAGCTGAGAGATCAGAAAATAGCTGAGGCCTTGCAGAGGCAAGAGGTTGTAGCTGAAGAGAGGGAGAAAAAGAAAAGGATCATGAATGCTGAACTAGATGAAAAACTGGCTAAGGAGTTGCAGCTAGCTGAGAAAGAGACTCCAGAAGAGAGGAGGAAAAGGCAGGAGAGAGAGATGAATGATGAGCTTGAGAGGAGATATCAGAGGAAGCTGAAGAAGCAAGGGAAGGCAGTCTCTCAAGGCAGCAGGACTAGAAGTGGAAAATTCATCCGAGATCCAAATGAGCCTTTAGTTGATGGACCTATTGATATGTTTTACAATCAATTGTCTGATGAGCTGGTGGATCTCTGGAAAACTATTAAGGCTAAAACTATGATCCACTTTTATGTCCTCAGAGGAGAAGATACCCGATGAGAGAGAGAGAGAAGAATGCTGAGTTTAGAAACTGGTTAAAGGAGACCTTTCCTAAATTCTTCAGAGCTATTACAGAAGAAATGCTCAAGGTGGAAGTTCAGCCAGAATTGCCTGAGATTGAGTATCTTCCAACTCCAACTGATGAGAGTGGGAAGATAGATTGGGTGGAAATCAGGAAGCATTGGCTGCAAATTACTCAACTCTTTTCTTAACTTTCTGACAACTCTCTGCCAGCTCTGAAGGAGATTGAGAAGAGATTCCTAGACTGGTTGCAAGTTCCTCTCAACAACAGAAGACCTCTCCTCATGTAATAGTCCAGCTGAGGTTTAGGTACCTTCTTTCTGATTGTACTCTCTCTTTATGATTTAATAAAGCTTTATGATTCCAGACAACTTCTTGTTGTCAGCTGCATTTTTATTATGTCTAAAGATCTTACTTAAAGATCTTCTTTTCTGTCCTATGATGTTCTTAATTTTGATTGATTATGCTTATATGTTGAGATCAGCTGAGTTGGTTTTGATATCATCAAAAAGGGGAACTTGTTAGGATATCTGTGTTAGATGTTTTGATGATATAATAAACCAATCAGCTTGTAATAGGACCAGCTGAACATGTTAGTCAGCTGATGAGTAGTTAGGATTCGATAGGTTCGAGCGAGGGGGAATCTACCTTGCAGCCCAGAAGATCCGAAGCTATCATAGAAGAGAAGACCAGATGAGACCTTGAGGACTTAGCCGATTTTAGAAGACAGAAGATTTAAGCAGCTGACACTGGAGTATCGAGAGCAGATCATCAGAGAAGTTAACATCAGCTGATAGCAGAAGAGCAGATCAGCTGATATCAGAAGATTAGCTGATCAGCTGAGAGCACGTCGCAGACAAGACAAGGACCATGGATAAAAGACGTATTCAGACAAAGTCAAGAAGATCAGCTGAGGTGCACACCAGCAGACCTGCACATCAGCTGAGGTCCAAGTATCAGCAGATTGGTACACCAGTTGAGGAGACAGATCAGCTGAGGTCTTGTGCTCTGCCCAGATTCTTCGGAATCAGTTTTAATGGTTGACTTGCGACATTGAAGGAAGATTCCCGGAATAGAAGATCAATCAATTAAGGGGACAAACTTAATTGATTGAAGATCGCAAAGATTGACGGGAATCAAGATGGAGATTCAATCAATCACAATGATTGATTGAATACGAAATTATAGGATCTCAGATTTCTAGTCCATCCCAACGGCTAGTTATTTGACCCTATAAATTAGAGTAACAATGATAATTTCAGTATCAGATTTACACGCATATTAAGCTAGCCGAAACTCTGTCAGATTTATCACTTGCACTCAAAAACCCCATTTATACTTATTATTTGTAAAAGCTTTGTAGAAGCTGTGAGAAGTCAATTGCAATTATAGCATTGACAATTTGTAAGAGAGTTGTACTCTCGAACTGTGTAAGTGTGTAAGTAAGTGAGTTAGTGGAGAGCCCCTCAAGTCCAAGTTGGATTGAGGAGAGTGGATGTAGGACAGTTGGTTCGAACCACTATAAATTCCCTGTGTCTCATCGTATTTATTTCTGCTCTTAAATTGTGCACATCTCATAAAACTAATTTTCATTAAAAAAAAAAAAACATTTCCGCACTATTCACAGCGCACTACTTTCAAATTCAGACTACCTCAAGTAGTCTGCTGGTTTTCTGAATAATCCAAATACTTTGAAAAAGGTTTTTGAATCCTTACAAGTCTATTCAACCCCCCCTTCTAGACTTGTTCAAAGGTATTCTTCCCTAAAACCTGCCTTTGGGACCAACACTCGCCATCAGTGAAACTCCCACTGAGATGGTTCAAGATTTCCTCCTTCTCCTGGTGAACTTTGGTTTTGCAGACTCAGTTAGTGGGGTCTCTCCTTGAGCCTCAGCAGTCCTGGCCCCAGAGAGTGCGTCATCGGTCGGTGCACATGATTCCAAGCATGCACCTTCCCAAACTACCGGAACTATCGCCAGTTTCGTAGGAGGGTTGGGCTGAGGATTGATTGCCCTGACAACCCTGATGAAATCGTCCTTCATCAACACTTGAGCGAATGAGCGAATGTTGAATCTGTCACATAGTGTTTACTCCTGGTCCCTGAGCCAATCTACTTCCTTTGCTTCAATCAGGGAAGCCAACTCCGAAAAGGATGCCCTTCTCTTGATCACCAAGGTCCGGAGCTGAATCACCTTCTCACCATAAGGTTCCTCCAGATCAGGCAGGTGCTGGCAAACAAATCTGATGGCTTGGGAACGGGCATCCAACTCAAACGGGGTCAGTCTGGGTGGTGTCGGGACCTCCTGATGGTTAGATTCAAACTCTTCTTCTTCGTTCAACACTACCCATTTTCTTCCATGGTTGTCTGATTAGGGTCATAATTGCATGTTTTTGCATCCATTTCTATATGGTTTTGAGGTTCTTATGTTCATATTTGACCCTAATTTGGTATAAATTGTGCTATTAACCATTTTGTGGCAAGAAAATATGTTTTGTAGTGAAAACGAGCAAAAACTGGCAAGAGACGAGCAAGTTCGTAAAAGTTCAGAAAATGTGAGTTGATCCAATGAAGACAAATGATATACCATGTCGAAGAGTTCGAAGAGAGGGTCACAACGAAAAAAGAATCGAGTCAATCAGAGCTCTAGAACTTAAGATATGAAGAAAATGAGAAAGTCGAGGATCGATCGGACAAGTCGAGGCTGAGATCGAGCGCAGCCAAGCCAGACTCGTGTGACCACGAGCCCGCATTCGTGCGACGAACCTCTGGTTCGGGTGACAACAAACCACACGAGTGCTCGCACGAGCCAGACTCGTGCGGCCACATACTTGGACTCGTGCGATAGTTCGGCAAGCCACATTTTTAGTGGTATTCTCGTCTTTTTGCGTGTTTAATGAGGGGCATATTGGACCAAGCATTGTGGGCACTATAAATACTCTAAAGATCAGATTCTCAAGGCATCGAAGTCATAATTCAAGTCACATTAGTTCATAATCATAGTGAGATTCTTAGATTAGAGAGAGAGAGGTAGTTATTTGGTGGTTTCTTAAGATTTCTTCTCACAAATTCTTAGATAACTTTTGATCTACCGCTTTGATCGTTGATCCATTAATTCCTGCATTCTCATCTCGTCTAAGGCTACATTCTCACCGATTGAATTTCAATTTCCATTGTCGGATTGCTAGTTAGCATTTTAGAGGTAAATTGTATCTTTCCAATTTTTATTGTAATAGGTAATTCTCTTTACATTTCTTGCTTAATGATGATTGT
>JAPKLY010003873.1:0-16818 GCA_026898435.1 Prunella vulgaris
GCTACTTCCAGAATATCCTAAGAATATTCCTTCAGTAACCTTAGCATCAAAAGTCTTTAACTTAGTCTTTCCATTGTCATGGATGAAACACCTACACCCAAAAATATGGACAGAGGAAAGGTTAGGAGTTTTACCCTAGTACATTTCATAAGGAGTCTTCCCATGTCTCTTGATTGGTAGACACCTATTTTGGATGAAGCAAGCAGTGTTGATGGCTTCTGCCCAAAACCTTTGAGGAGTCTGATATTCAGCTAACATAGTCCTTGCTGCCTCCTTGAGGGTTCTGTTTCTCCTCTCAGCTAATCCATTCTGCTGAGGTGTTCTGGCAGCTGATGTCTCATGCTGAATACCATTGTCCCTGCAGTAGTCAGAAATAACAGAGTTAAGAAACTCAGTATCTTTATCACTTCTGATTCTGACTATGCTGAGGTCCAGCTCCTTCTAAATCCTCTTGAACAACTCCAACATCTTGACCATAGTCTCATTCTTCTTGAACAAGAACACTACCCAAGTGAATCTTGTATAGTCATCAACAATCACCAGTGTGTACTTCCTTCCACTGAAGCTAAGAGGTGAGACTGGTCCAAATAAGTCCATATGAAGCAGCTGAAGTGCTTTTGTTGTTGAAGTACTCTGCACATCTTTGAATGAGGCTTTAGTTTGCTTCCCTTTCTGACAGGCATCACACTTCTGCTCTGATGCAAACACCTCATTTGGTAGACCTCTGACTAGACCCTTCCTTGCAACCTTGTTAAGAGTTTTGAAGTTCAGATGACCTAGTCTCTTGTGCCAGAGCCAGCTGATCTCTGATGAGCTTTTAGCAACCAAACATGAGTCAGTTGGACAACTTGCAAAATCTGCAAGATACATATTACCTCTTCTGAGGCCAGTTAGTAGCACCTGCTCATTTAAATCCTTAATAACAAGGCAAGAGTTCTTAGAGAATCTTACTGAATATCCCTTGTCACAGAATTGGGATACAGACAGAAGATTGTGCATAAGCCCTTCTACATAGTAGACTTCTTCAACTCTTGTTCATTTGATCAGCAGGGTGCCTACTCCTCTGGTGACTCCAAAATTGTTGTCACCAAACACAACTCTAGGCCCATCAAGCATTACAAAGTCCTGGAGGAGCTGCTTCTCAAAGATCATGTGCTTCGAGCAACCACTATCAATGTACCAGACATGGCCCTTGGCTTCTCCTCTTTCTATAGGGCTAGAGTTTACCTGAAATTAAAACTCAGGTTTTAGGTACCCTATCTTTGGGTCCTGATTGGTTAGTATCGACTTTCTGGATCCACAGGTAGAGATCGTCCTTATGAGGTTTAGGGGATCTCAACCTTCTACCATATTTGTCCACAAAAATCATCTCCCTCAGAGGATCTTTTCTGGGGCGATGAGTGATAACAGCAGGTTTGTAGGTGGGCTGCTCAAAAGGATAATTTCGGCTTGAGCCTCTGAATGACTCATATACCTTAGCCGGTGAAGGCTTGCCTACTTTGGTTACATTAAAAGTAACCCAGGGCTGAGGTCTGTTTCACTTGGGTTTACTCTGCTGAGATGACCCAGGCTTATCATTCCTCTGCTGATTCTGCTGAGGTCTCCTTGTCTTAGCTGAGCTATGACTTGGATTCCTCTTCTGGTCTCGGGGCTTCTGAGCTTTGGACTTATGTTGGTTGTCAGCAGGCTTCTGAGTTTTAGTACTCTTCTGCTCTGCTGAAACCTTGTGATCACCAGCAGACTTCTGAGCTTTGAAGCTCTTCTGTCCAGCTGGAACCTTTTCTGTCCCTCTGCCCTTTTGTCCTTCTGACCCAGATGCAGGCTCAGCTGGCCCTTTACCCTTTCGAGGATCCCTAATTAATCCACTGTCACCTTTCTTCTTCTTTTGTGGTTTGGGTTTGGGATAACCAAGACCCCTTTTGTCATTCACAGTTTGTGAGGGCTCAGCTATATCAGACACGGCATTCTTTGCCTTAATCAGCTGGTCCACTTTCAGCTGAAGCTGCTGTGAATTTTTTATTGTCAGTTCATTCTGCTTGAAGAGTTCATCTAACTTAGCTGTCAGCCGATTATGTTCTTCACTCAAGACAGTATTCTCAGAAAGTAGCTTTTTTATCAGCTTCTCATGTTCCTCACATTTTGCTATTAAGTCAGAAGACTTGTTAGCTTGTGAGTCATAGGATATCACTGGTAGTCTAGCATTTTCCAAATCCTGTCTCAAGCTTAGAATTTCAGCTTTCAGACTAGTGTTCTCCTCTTCCAGCTTAGAACAAACTTTTAAGGAGGATTGGAGATCAGATAACAACTTGTGTATATCTGACTCCATAGAATAGGTAGAGGAGCAAGATGAGCTAACAGAGGGGGTAGGAGAATTTACCTCTTCTATCTTAGCCATGAAGCAGATATCATCCTCTGATTCAAAATCAGATGAGGATGAGGATGAGCTGATATCCTGCTTCTCCTCCTCTGCCAGCAGCGCTCTCTTATCAGCGAACCTGCGATCTCTCTTGATCCTCTTCTCTTCTCTCTCCCTTGGGGTAAGCTGAGGACAATCATAACTGAGATGTTCTGGCTTGTTGCAAGTGAAGCAAACACCATCTCCTCCTCTTCTGGGACTTGGTTCCCTCCTTCTCTCTGGAGATTTGTATCTGGTCTCCTGTTCATCTGATGGTCTTCTGGCATCAGATGACTTCTGGTATCTTCTGGAAGAATCACTCTTATTCTTCTTGCAATGGGATCTATATTTCTGGAACTTGTTTGACATCTTGTCAAACTTCTTGGTCAGTAAAGCAAGTTGCTCCTTTAAGCTCATGTCCTCTGGAGTAGAGGACTTCTCTTGACTATCAGTTGCAGCAGAGAAAGCAACATTCTTTGTGGCTGATGAAGTTGGAGTCTCATCTTCTTGGTCTTCTTCTTGGATATCGAACTCATGTGCCTTCAGATGAGATAGCAGAGTATGATGACTCATCTCAGATAGATTCTTTGTCTCTTTAATTACAGTCACCTTCACTCTCCATCTTGAAGTAAGAGATCTCAAAATTTTGTTATTAATCTCTTTCTTCGAGTAATCCTTTCCTAAGGAGCTTGCCTTATTCAGTATGTTTGTCAGCCTCATATCCAGCTGATCAATGGTTTCATCAGCTTTCATTTTAAATGTGTCAAAGGTATGTAGAACGGCTTGAAGCTTGTTCTCTTTGATTTGATCTGTCCCTTCACACATCAAGGAGAGTTTCTCCCACATCTCCTTGGCGATTTTGCACGTCTTGATTTTCTCTATATATTCTTTGGAGAGAGTCTCAATGATTTCTGTTCTGGCCACTTGATCTAAGTTGAAGAGTTTCCTTTCAGCATCGTTTAGTTCACTCTTCTTCTTCTCTGTCTTCCTTCTTTCGCTAATCTCAGGTTCTGGAGTCTTGCCATCACTTACTCCTTCCCAGAAAAACTTGATTGGCCCTTCCTCCAGAACATCTAGCATCTGATCATGAATGGCTCCAAGGTGATTCTTCATTCTGAATTTCCAGCAATCATAGTCTTCTATGGAGAATTCTGGCAACTTCCTCGTCTTGGATCCACTCTTTTTGTAGGAAGACATATCTGCAAGTGATTAGATAAAAAACACACAAAATTTTCTAAAAACAGATTTTCAGGGATCTGTCCAGGTGACCACAAAAGCTTTCTCAGGCTGTGGTCTTTTGGACACAGAGCTCTGATACCACTTGTTGGTCCCAAAGGCAGGTTTTAGGGAGGAATACCTTTGAACAAGTCTAGAAGGGGGGGTTGAATAGACTTGTAAGGATTCAAAAGCCTTTTTCAAATTATTTTGGTTATTCAGAAAACCAGCAGACTACTGAGATAGTCTAAATTTGAAAGATGTGCGCTGTGAATTGTGCGGAAACGTTTTTAATGAAAATCAGTTTTAGGTGATGTGCACAAGTTAAGAACAGAAAGAAATAAGACGAGACGCAAGGGATTTATAGTGGTTCGGACCAACTGTCCTACATCCACTCTCCTCAATCCAACTTGGAGTTGAGGGGCTCTCCACTAACTTACTCACTTACACACTTCGAGAGTACTACTCTCTTACAAATTGTCAATGCTACAATCGCAATTGACTTCTCACAGCTTCTACAAAGCTTTTACAAATAATAAGTATGAGTGGGATTTTTTAGTGCAAGTGATAATTCTGACAGAGTTTCGGCTAGCTTAATATGCGTGTAAATCCGATACTGAAATTATCACGGTTACTCTAATTTATAGGGTCAAATAACTAGCCGTTGGGATGGACTAGAAATCTGAGATCCTATAATCTCGTATTCAATCAATCGTTGTGATTGATTGAATCTCCATCTTGATTCCCGTCAATCTTTGCGATCTACAATCAATCAAGTTTGTCCCCTTGATTAATTGATCTTCTATTATGGGAATCTTCCTTCTATGTCGCAAGTCAACCCTTAAAGTGATTCCGAAGAATCTGGGCCGAGCACAAGACGTCAGCTGATCTGTCTCCTCAGCTGGTGTACCACTCTGCTGATACTTGGACCTCAGCTGATGTGCAAGACTGCTGGTGTGCACCTCAGCTGGTCTTCTTGACTTCGTCTGAATATGTCTTTTATCCATGGTCCTTGTCTTGTCTGCGATATGCTCTCAGCTGATCAGCTGATCTGTCTCTTCTGATATCAGCTGATCTGTCTCTTCTGATATCAGCTGATGTTAACTCCTCTGATGATTCTGCTCTCGATATTCCAGTGTCAGCTGTTTAAAACTTCTGTCCTCTGAAATCGGCTAAGTCCTCAAGGTCTCAGCTGGTCTTCTTCTCTATGATAGCTTCGGATCTTCTAGGCAGCAAGGTAAATTCCCCCTCACTCGAACCTATCTAATCCTAACTATTCATCAGCTGACTAACATGTTCAGCTGGTCCTATTACAAGCTGATTGGTTTATTATATCATCAAAACATCTAACACAGAAATCCTAACAAGTTCCTCCTTTTTGATGATATCAAAACCAACTCAGCTGATCTCAACAGATAAGCATATTCAATCAAAATCAAGATCAAAATAGGACAGAAAAGAAGATCTTTAGATAAGATCTTTGGACAGAATAAAAGGTGCAGCTGACAACAAGAAGTTGTCTAGAATCATAAATCTTCATTAAATCAAAAGAGAAAGTACAATCAGAAAGGAAGTACCTAATCCTCAGCTGACTCAGCTGGACTATTACATGAGGAGAGGTCTTCTGCTGTTGAGAGGAACTTGCAACCAGTCAAGGAATCTCTTCTCTATTTCCCTCAGAGCTGGCAGAGAATTGTCAGAGAATTGTGGAAAAAGTTGTGTAATCTGCAGCCAATGCTTCCTGATTTCCACCCAGTCTATCTTCCCACTCTCATCAGTTGGAGTTGGAAGGTACTCTATCTCTGGCAACTCCGGCTGAACATCCAGCTTAAGCATTTCATCCGAAATAGCTTTGAAGAATTTTGGAAAGGTTTCCTTCAACCAGTTTCTGAACTCAGCATTCTTCTCTTTTTCTCCTCTGGTATCTTTTCCTCTAAGAACATCGAAGTGGATCATGGTCTTAGCCTTTATGGTTTTCCAAAGATGCACAAGCTCATCTGACAGTTGATTGTAGAACATGTCAATTGGTCCATCAACCAAAGGCTCATTCGGATCCCTAATGTACTTTCCACTTCTAGTCCTGCTACCCTGAGAGACTGCTTTCCCTTGCTTTTTCAGCTTCCTTTGATAACGTCTCTCCAGCTCATCATTCATTTCCCTTTCCTGCCTCTTACTCCTCTCTTCTGGAGTCTCCTTTTCAGCTAGCTGCAACTCCTTTGCCAGCTTCTCATCCAGTTCAGCATTCATAATCCTCTTCTTTTTCTCTCTTTCTTCAGCAACCACCTCTTGCCTCTTTAGAGCCTCAGCCATCTTCTGATCTCTCAGCTCCTGAGTCTTCTGAGCTGCAATCTTTCTTGTGTTGATGTAATCTTCAACATTTTCTACTCTAGCAGATAGAACACCATGGTTATCTACCAGTAGAGCTCTCAGAGAGGCCATCTCAGATTGTAGAGCAGCAATAGCAGCTGAGTTCTTCTCTTCCCCCTTTTTGATATCATCAATCATCGAAGTAGAGGGTAGAGAAGTAGGAAGATTATCCACAATGGCTTTTAGGTCCACCTGGCCATTTTTGCATTCAGCAATTTGACCTTCCAACCTTTCAGAGACCAGTCTGAATCTCTCAGATTCAGCAGAGAGGGTAGCAGAAGCATCATCAGTAAATGCCTTGGCTGTCGTCTTGAAATGCTGTAGAGTTTGGAAAAACTCTATCCCGGTGGCATACAAGCTGTCCTCCATAGCTTCTTTCAGCTTGTTTCGGTGATCCATCGGAACTTGATGAACGTGCTTTTCAATCAGAGAGGGGGCAGCAGACTTGGCAGCCAGCAGAGTGGCTTTGTCCTCCCTGATGTGATCATCAAAATAATCTTTAAGCTGTCCCAAAATTGTAGGGGTTACCTGATCAGCTGGGGTGATCTCAAAGTTTGCAGTCGGAGGGATGAACTCAGACTCAGCTATTTCTGGGCAATCCAACGCAACCCCATCCTTAAGCAATAACGCACGGGCAACCTTCCTCAACCCTTCAGGGGATGTCAGCTGGGATGGTGCCTTAACCTCCAAGGCATCCATCAGAATTTCTTCCCACTCGGTAAATGCTGCTTCTCCCATCTCCTTTATCAATTCCAGAAAGAAGGTAACTGGCCCTTCTCTCGCTTGTGCCCAGGGGAGACCATCAGCAAGAATGTCTTGATAGGCTGGGTATGGGTTGAGTTCTGGGATATACAGGGATATGTGGGCTAGGGCGGTTATGATCATCCCTCGTTCAAGAGACCCCTTTGAACGATGGTGTGATAGGCGTGCTTGTTTGGCCATTTCTGTGGGGGAGTTGGGGGTTTCAAGATTAATGGGTTCAGGGATAGAGGGTTTGCGAATAGCTGAAGGCTCACCAGAGGTAGCTATCTCCTCTGGTTCATTGCCAGCTCGAAGTTGAGAAGGTGTGGAATGTGTAGAGGTATGGGATTTCTGGGAATGTGAAGGGGAATAGTGTTGGGATGGATCAGATAAGGGAGTGGATTGAGCTGACCTGATGGGTGAGGCAGCTAATGGTGTATCCGCTGATGGGGCATCTTCAGAGGAATGGAGAACCTCTGTCTCAGCAACTGATGGCTCAGCTGATTCCCTCTCTTCTAACTCTTCTTCCCCTCCATCAGAGCCAGAGGCAGAATCCTCATCCGAACCAGCTCTCTCAGCTGATTCCTCCACGGCTTGCTCTTCTTCTTCTTCTTCATCAGAAGGCTCATCAACCAGCAGAATAGCCCTCTCTGCTGAAGATTTCTTCTTCTTCAGACTGCTCAGCACAATAGTATCATCATCTGTATCAGAATCAAAGGAGAACTTCCTTTGGACAGGAGTGGTTTCTTTCTTGGATTTCTTCTTTCTTCCCCCTCCAGCAGGCTTTGAAGCCTTCCTCTTCTGCTTCTTTCCATGACCAGCAGAGAGACCAGGGGTAGCAGCTACTGGATCAGCTTTGGAATCTGAATCAGCTGGCCCAATGACATCCAAGTTACTTCCCCTCAGAAACTTGGTGTGGTTGTATTCAACAACTCAATCATCATCCCACTTGTGCTGGGGCAGCAGATGATTCAAGATTATAGTAATCTTGGTAGCCATGGAACACTTTGACTTGAAGCTGTAAACTTGTTGACCACCCACCTCCTTAGCAACACATCTCTTGGACTCCTGTTCCAATCGAAACCATAGCAGACTCACCCAGTCTGCTTGAACCCCATCAAGGATCGTGCGGGCCACGCTCAGACGAAGTTTGGTAATGACGTTCAAACTCCCATGTTCTTCCAAGATAACCTTGGTCACCACATCCATCAAAAACCGGAATCGTCTCCTCAACATAGACTTCTTCAGATTCGTGGTGGTATTCCTATGACTCTTTCTGGCCATTATCTTGAAAGTATCCAGGTAATCGGCTTCCTTGTATTTATGTGGTAGAATACCAGAGGAGGATAGGCAAAAAATATTAGCAACCGCATCCTTGGAAATAACAATAACTTTTCCATCAACCAAGGAGCCGATGGAGTTTGAACTAAACTGGGCCTTGAGAAGGAATTGAAAGGCGTAAAAATTTAGGGTTTTATGGTCAGGGGGGGTCATGGAGATGAAGGTTCGGAGATTGTGATGTTGAAGAAGGTTTAGGATTTCCCGAATCTCTGGAACCCTAGTCGTGTCGTAATCGACACACATCTTGGCATACATCCTTTCTTTGAACATCTTTTGCATAGCTTTGGATGCCATATCTTCAACACAGAGGTTAAGTGCACAGATAATAATATGCAAGAGTAATAAGAAAGATTTCGGAGCAGAAGGTTTTCAGTAATAAGTTAAAGGGGTATATATATGAATCGAAAGAGATGAGCAGTTTTTCCAAAATTAAAACTGATCAATTTTGATCGTAGATTTGTATATTGCATCACACAAATCAAAGGTCCAGATTATTCGACCTTTGAGTGGTTTGGAGATGATGCGTAAGTGTCCGGGTTTCGAAAGGTTTTGACCGCCAAAAGATTCGCCTTTTTGAAAAAGGTAATGATGAAAAAGCTTTTTAGAGAAATTTTAGGCGGTGAGAAATTAATTACTACTGACACCTTATTTTGAAAAAGATAATAAATCCCCGAATTTTCGTAAGAGAAAAGATTTGATTGCCAATTTTCTAAAATTATTTTTAGAAATACGGGATTTTTTAATTTTTGAAAAGATTTTAAAAAATTTTAAAACCGACATGAAGAATATAGAAATACTTATCGAGAAGCTGACGTGGCAAGGTCAGCTGATAAGAGTGATCCTCATGAAAATCTTTTCTGCTCATCTGGGTCTTTTAATGTCAGCTGACATGGACCAGCTGAAGCAAGATGGCCTTGTCTGACTTTCATGACTTATCCCTGTATCAAGTTAGACATAACAAGATAGAGAAAAGAAAAAAAAGAATAAGAAGACATATCAGATCAGCTGATGTGAGGATCAGCTGATTACTTTAGCAGGATAGTTCTCAGCTGGATACCAGCTGACTACCCATATTCCCAAAAACTTTCTTTCTAAAGAACTGCACCTCCATCCATCATTCCTAACTCTGCTACTAATTCTCTGAATCTTACCTCTGCTAAAGGTTTGGTAAACACATCTGCTCTCTGCTTCTCCGTATGAATCTTCTCCATCCTGATATCTCCCTTCTCAGCATGGTCTCGAAGAAAATGATGTCTTATGTCCACATGCTTGCATCTGGTATGGAGAACTGGGTTCTGAGTAATGGCTATTGCACTTGTGCTATCACAGAAGATGGGTATCTCTTCTGTGATCACATGGTAGTCTCTCAGCTGTTGTCTGATCCAGAGCAGCTGAGAACAGCAACTAGCAGCAGCCATGTACTCTGCCTCTGTTGTGGAAGTAGCTACAGAAGTCTGCTTTTTGGAGAACCAAGATATCAGCTTACTTCCCAGAAACTGACATGTGCCAGAGGTTGATTTCCTATCAATCTTGCACCCCCCATAGTCAGAGTCTGAATACCCACTTAGTTGAAAGTTATCATCAGCTGGGTACCAGAGGCCTAGATTGTAAGTACCCTTCAAATACTTAACAATCTTCTTTGCTGCTTCCAGATGAGATTTCTTAGGATTTGCCTGAAACCTTGCACATACCCCTACTGCAAAGCTGATATCAGGTCTGCTGGCAGTGAGATACAGCAGAGAACCAATAAGTCCTCTATATTGTGTCTGGTCCACTTTCTCACCAGCCTCATCTGGATCCATGCTAATGTTTGCCATCATTGGAATCTTAGCTTCTCTGCTGCTACTGACTCCAAACTTTTTTGTCAAATTCTTGGCATACTTAGCTTGGCTAATGAAGGTTCCATTGGACATCTGCTTCACCTGCAGTCCAAGGAAGTAAGTCATCTCTCCCATCATGGACATTTCAAACTTGCTGGTCATCAACTTGCTAAACTGATCACACATCTGCTTGATGGGAGAGCCGAAGATGATATCATCCACATAGATCTGCACTAAGAGGATATCATCTTCATCTTCTTTTCTGAACAAGGTTTTGTATATCTTTTCTTTGCTGAATCCACTATCCAGTAGGAACTGTGATAAAGTATCATACCAAGCTTTAGGTGCCTGCTTTAGTCCATATAAAGCCTTCTGCAACCTATAAACCTTGTTCTCAATCTCAAATCCTGGTGGCTGTTTGTTAGGATTTCTGTGTTAGATGTTTTGATGATATAATAAACTAATCAACTTCTAATAGGACCAGCTGAATATGTTAGTCAGCTGATGAGTAGTTAGGATTAGATAGGTTCAAGTGAGGGGGAATCTACCTTGCTGCCTAGAAGATCCGAAGCTACCATAGAAGAGAAGACCAGCTGAGACCTTGTGGACTTAGCCAATTTCAGAAGACAGAAGATTTAAGCAGTTGACACTGGAGCATCGAGAGCTGATCATCAGAGAAGTTAACATCAGCTGATATCAGAAGATTAGCTGATCAGCTGAGAGCACGTCGCAGACAAGACAAGGACCATTGATAAAAGATATATCCAGACGAAGTCAAGAAGACCAGCTGAGGTGCACACTAGCAGACTTGCACATCAGCTGAGGTCCAAGTATCAGCAGACTGATACACCAGCTGAGGAGACAGATCAGCTGAGGTTTTGTGCACGGCCCAGATTCTTCGGAATCAATTTTAAGGGTTAACTTGCGACATAAAAGGAAGATTCCCAGAATAGAAGATCAATCAATCAAGGGGACAAACTTGATTGATTGAAGATCGCGAAGATTGACGGGAATCAAGAAGGAAATTCAATCAATCACATTGATTGATTGAATACGAGATTATAGGATCTCAGATTTCTAATCTTTTCCAACGGCTAGTTATTTGACCCTATAAATTAGAGTAATAGTGATAATTCTTGAAGGGGTTTTTACACGCACATTAAGCTAGTCGATACTCTGTCAAATTTATCACTTACGCTAAAAAACACCATTCATACTTATCATTTGTAAAAGCTTTGTAGAAGCTGTGAGAAGTCAATTGCGATTATAGCATTGACAAAGTTGTAAGAGAGTAGTACTCTCAAACTGTGTAAGTAAGTGAGTTAGTGGAGAGCCCCTCAAGTCCAAGTTGGATTGAGGAGAGTGGATGTAGGACAGTTGGTCCGAACCACTATAAACCCCCTGTGTCTCTTCGTATTTCTTTCTGTTCTTATTTGTGCACATCACCTAAAAACCGATCTTCATTAAAAACGTTTCCGCACTATACACAGCGCACTATTTTCAAAATTCAGACTACCTCAAGTAGTCTGCTATTTTTCTGAATAAACCAGTAAAGTTGAAAAAGGTTTTTGAATCCTTACAAGTCTATTCAACCCCCCCTTCTAGACTTGTTCAAGTGTATTCTTCCCAAAAACCTGCCTTTGGGACCAACAAGTGGTATCAGAGCTGTGTGTCCAATAGACCACAGTCTGAGAAAGCTCTTAGTGGTCACCTGGACAGATCCCTGAAAATCTGTTTTTAGAAAATTCTGTGTGCCGTTTATCTAATCATTTGCAGATATGTCTTCCTACAAAAAGAGTGGATCCAAGACAAGGAAGCTGCCTGAATTCTCCATAGAGGATTATGATTACTGGAAATTCAAAATGGAGAATCACCTTGGAGCCATTCATGATCGGATGTTAGATGTTCTGGAGGAAGGGCCAATCAAGTTCTTCTGGGAAGGAGTAAGCGATGGCAAGACTCCAGAAGCTGAAATCAGTGAAAGAAGAAAGACAGAGAAGAAGAAGAGTGAACTAAACGATGCTGAAAGAAAACTCTTCAACCTCGATCAAGTGGCCAGAACAGAAATCATGGAGACACTCTCCAAAGAATATATAGAGAAAATCAAGACGTGCAGAACTGCTAAGGAGATGTGGGAGAAACTCTCCTTGATGTGTGAAGGGACAGATCAAATTAAAGAGAACAAGCTTCAAGCTGTTCTACATACCTTTGACAAATTTAAAATGAAAGTTGATGAAAACATTGATCAGCTAGATATGAGGCTGACAAACATACTGAATAAGACAAGCTCCTTAGGAAAGGATTACTCGGAGAAAGAGATTAATAACAAAATTCTGAGATCCCTTACTCCTAAGTGGAGAGTGAAGGTGACAGTAATTAAAGAGACAAAGAATTTATCTAAGATGAGTCATCATACTTTGCTATCTCATCTGAAGGCACATGAGTTCGATATCCAAGAAGAAGATCAAGAAGATGGGACTCCAACTTCATCAGCCACAAAGAATGTTGCTTTCTCTGCTGCAGCTGATAGTCAAGAGAAGTCCTCTGCTCCAGAGGACATGAGCTTAAAGGAGCAACTTGCTTTATTAACCAAGAAGTTTGACAAGATGTCAAACAAGTTTCAGAAGTATAGATCTCATTGGAAGAAGAATAAGAGTAATTCTTCCAGAAGATACCAGAAGTCATCTGATGCCAGAAGACCATCAGATGAACAGGAGACCAGATATAAGTCTCTAGAGAGAAGGAGGGAACTAAGTCCCAGAAGAGGATGAGATGGTGTCTGTTTCACTTGCAACAAGCCAGGACATCTCAGTTATGATTGTCCTCAACTTACCCCAAGGGAGAGAGAAGAGAAGAGGATCAAGAGAGATCGCAGGTTCGCTGATAAGAGAGCTCTGCTGGCAGAGGAGGAGAAGTAGGATATCAGCTCATCCTCGTCCTCATCTGATTTTGAATCAGAGGATGATATCTGCCTTATGGCTAAGGTGGAAGAGGTAAATTCTCCTACCCCCTCTGTCAGCTCATCTTGCTCCTCTACCTATTCTATGGTGTCAGATATACACAAGTTGTTATCTGATCTCCAATCCTCCTTAAAAGTTTGTTCTAAGCTGGAAGAGGAGAACTCAAGTCTGAAAGCTGAAGTTTTAAGCTTGAGACAAGATCTGGAAAGTGCTAGACTACCAGTGATATCCTATGACTCACAAGCTAACAAGTCTGCTGACTTAATAGCAAAATGTGAAGAACAGGAGAAGCTGATAGAAAAGCTACTTTCTGAGAACACTATCTTAAGTGAAGAACATAATCTGCTGACAGCTAAGTTTGATGAACTCTTCAAGCAGAATAAACTGATAACCAAAAATTCACAGCAGCTTCAGCTGAAAGTGGATCAGCTGACTAAGGCAAAAAATGTCGTGTCTAAAATAGCTGAATCCTCACAAACTGTGAATGACAAAAGGGGTCTTGGTTATCCCAAACCCAAACCACAAAAGAAGAAGAAAGGTGACAGTGGATAGGGATCCTCGAAAGGGTAAAGGGCCAGCTGAGCCTGCATCTGGATCCGAAGGGCAGAAGACCAGAGGGACAGAAAAGGTCCCAGCTGGACAGAAGAGCTCCAACGCTCAGAAGTCTGCTGGTGATCAAAAGGTTTCAACAGAGCAGAAGAGTACTAAAACTCATAAGCCTGCTGACAACCAACATAAATCCAAAGCTCAGAAGTCTCGAGATCAGAAGAGGAATCCAAGTCATAGCTCAGCTAAGACAAGGAGACCTCAGCAGAATCAGCAGAGGAATGATAAGCCTGGGTCATCTCAGCAGAGTAAACCCAAGCGAAACAGACCTCAGCCCTGGGTTACTTATAATGTGACCAAAATAGGCAAGCCTTCACCGGCTAAAGTTTATGAGTCATTCGGAGGTTCAAACTGAAATTATCCTTTTGAGCAACCAACCTATAAACCTGCTGTTATCACTCATCGCCCCAGAAAAGATCCTCTGAGGGAGATGATTTTTGTGGACAAATATGGTAGAAGGTTGAGATCTCCTAAACCTCATAAGGATGATCTCTACCTGTGGATCCAGAAAGTCGATACTAACCAATCAGGACCCAAAGATACGGTACCTAAAGCCTGAGTATTAATTTCAGGTTAACTCTAGCCCTATAGAAAGAGGAGAAGCCAAGGGCCATGTCTGGTACATTGATAGCGGTTGCTCGAAGCACATGACCTTTGAGAAGCATCTTCTCCAGAACTTTGTAACGCTGGATGGACCTAGAGTTGTGTTCGGTGACAATAATTTTGGAGTCACCAGAGGAGTTGGCACTCTGCTGATCAAAGGAACAAGAGTTGAAGAAGTCTACTATGTAGAAGGGCTCATGCACAATCTTCTGTCTGTATCCCAATTCTGTGACAAGGGATATTCAGTAAGATTCTTGTTGGGACAATCTGAGTATTTTGATTAGATCCCAAAACCCCTGATGAATTTGCCTAAGTATAGTGTTGAGGATAAAATAGTTCAGGATAGTTAGGTTAGAAATTCAGTACAGAAGGATTATGCTGAAGACTGAAGAATATTGGAGTCGACCCAATTTACTAAAGTCTGAAGCGTAAACCATTCTGAACGAGTCAGTCAGTCTCGCTGAAGATTGTCTGTTCTGAAGCTGAAGATCGAAGCCTGCTGATTCATCCTGAAGTCAATCCTGAAGTACCATTGTCTGATGTTTCTACTGAATACACTAAGCATGTTCAGGACAGAAGTCAGTCAGTGAAGAGTAAGTATTACCTATCAGGCTGTGCTGAATGCACATAGGACCTGACTTAGGCCTTGGTTCAGTTCACCTGAATCCTGTAAGTCCAAAGCAAAAAGGTAACACATACTGAGCTGAATAACCTATCAGGCTGTGCTGAATGCACATAGGACCTGACTTAGGCTGTGGTTCAGATCACCTGAATCATGTCAGTCCAAAGCAGAAGGTTATTTATGCTATGGGACAAGAGACAAAAAGAATGTCAGTAAGACTCCATTAAGGCACACGTTCAGACTGAGTTATTACAAGAGACTCAGAGCATTGAATGAACGAGGAAGGATAAATGTCTGAAGGTCAACTAGCCGTTATAGCGGAGAGCCAATGATCTTTCGACACGTAAGCACGGAGTCTGCGCACCATTTAATGCGGCATTTAATGCGTCTCAAAAGGTTGCAGGTGATGTGACAACTTGCCAGAATAAGCATGGCGGGTAGGTCGAACAGTATTTCTAGCCTGCAGTCTACCTAAAATAGGAAAGATTTGATTTGATCTCCTCCAACGGATCTATTTTGAATCTCGCCTATAAATATGGAGAACCTTGCACCCATTCAAGGTTAACGGGAAATTTCCAAGAGAACTCTCAAGAATCCAAGAACACAAAGCATATCATAAACAACACTCTGCAATTAAATTTCCCTAGTGTTGTAGTAGGATTCACTCTGTATTTGCTTAGATCGATAGCTCTAATATTTAGCACTGATTTGTATTGCTATAGCTATCTTAGTTGGAAACCAGAATACCAAACCTCTCAGAGTGTGATATAGGTTGGTTAGAAGGACTGGGACTTGTAAAACGCCCAGGGGTCAGTTCCTAAGAGAGGAAGTTGGCTACTCGTGTCCCTTGGCACGTAAAACCCAAGTACCTATCCTCAGGGTTTTGAGGATAGCTTCCTGTTAAATCAGGTCGTGGACGTAGGAGTTGGTTATCTCCGAACCACGTTAAAAAGTCCCCTGTGTGCTGATTTACTGTTTTGTTCAGGATCATAAATGTCATCATATTAAACTGAACATACTGCATTGGTTTTAACTTCAGGACTGAATCAATCATCCTGAATCTGAATACTGTGCACTCAGCCTTAACCACCAATTTACTAAGCAACTCAGAGAAAACATTTTCAGAAACTAAAACGAGTAGAATCTAAGGGCTCACTTTCCGCACGTACTCTGACTCACCGAGATAGTAGTCCAACTGACTCGCTTTCGAGCAGTCAGTAGGTTTGTTATCTCTACTGAGCCTCCGAGCACTTTACTCACACTCAGCTTATCTGACTCGGTACTGAACCGTCCCTGCTGCCCCTGCGGACATTCAGCATACTGAGTACTTCAGAGAATTCTGACTGAGTGCGTTAGAGCATTTTTCTGAGTCTTTCAGAAAAATCTGACATCAGTGTATTCCCCCCCATACACTGATTTAACTCGTTTCGGGACCAACAAGTGGTATCAGAGCAGTGGTTCAAAAGATCACTGACTTTGTTTATCAATAGTTTCTGAGGAGAAACTTTTGGTGGTCTACTGAACTGATCTTGTTTCTGAAAAACTGCATATCATGGCGTCCGACTCTAAACGCCTCGAGGGCAATCTTCCTGAATTCTCTATTGACAACTATGATTATTGGAAATTCAGGGTACTCGCACATCTATACTCTATCCATGATCAGATGCCACAGGTGATTGAACATGGCCCAATCAGATTTATGAGAAATCTTCAGACGACTTGGCCTGTTGCTGGCAATGTCCCTGTTCCAGCCGCCGGAGATGAAGAAGTGGAGAGGTCCGCGCTTAATTCTGATCAGATTAAGCAAATAGGACTGGATAATGTTGCCAAGAACATTATACTCCACACCGTTTCTTACGAGAACTCGGTCAGGCTGATGCATCTGAAGACAGCTAAGGAGATCTGGGATACTCTGAGGGAGATGAGCGAAGGTTCTGAAAAGATTAAAGAAAACAAGAGAGATCTCGCTATCAGGAAGTTTGAGGCCTTCAAGATGCTAGAGGGAGAGTCCATCGATCAGATGGAAGCTCGGTTCATTAAGATGATGAACGAGCTAGCAACCCTTGGGAAGGAGTTTCCCAAGAGGGAGGTGTCTTCTAAAATCCTGAACTGTCTCCCTGAAAGATGGGACACAGGAGTAATTTTGTT